>OZ018393.1:900035-994101 GCA_963969525.1 Ontholestes murinus
GTGTTTGATTTTTTTTTGGAGATTAAAGTACGATTAAGAGGATGGCCGTGTTTAATTTAATGGCTTCGCGTTTGTTTTTGTATTTTAGGTTAGGAAGCAGCACCAGGAGCGCGCCATCGATTTCCTCGTGAAGGAGTTGAAGGTGTGCTCGCCGGAGGAGGCCAAGGAGAGGATATTCTTCATTTCCGCTAAGGAGGCGCTGTTAGCGCGCCTTGCCGAACAGGGACAGAGCCCGACGGCCACGCTTGCGGACGGCTTTCAGAGCAGGTACTTCGAGTTCCAGGACTTTGAACGGAAGTTCGAGGAGTGCATCTCGAAATCGGCAGTTAAGACCAAGTTTGAACAACACTCACAACGCGGGCGATTTATTGCTAGGTAAAATAATAGATTATTTAATTAGTTATGATGATGGTAATAATAAAATTAATTGTGTAGTGAACTGCGTGACGTTCTGGACACGATCTTTATGGACGCGCAGAAACTTAAAGAGGAAAAACTGCAGAATCGTAAAGAATTACACGATAAAATCAACTATACAGAACAACAATTAATGGTGATAACACAAGAGATGAAGCAGAAGATTCATAATATGGTGGAGGATGTGGAGCAGCGCGTTTCAAAGGCCTTAAACGAGGAGATCCGTCGTCTTAGTAATTTAGTCGATGAATTTAGTCTCCCCTTCCATCCCGAACCGTTGGTGCTTAATATTTACAAGAAGGAATTACACATGCACGTGGAGACAGGATTGGGGTCGAATCTGCGGGCGCGGTTATCTACAGCACTCGCCCTTAACATGGAGGCTAGCCAGAGGGAGATGACCGAGCGGATGGAGGTTTTGATTCCCGACAATAAAAAAGCTGCCTCTAGCGTGGTGTTACCGCGCAGGCAACCTTTCGAAATTTTATACAGGTTGAATTGCGATAACCTATGCGCTGATTTCCACGAAGATTTAGAGTTTAGGTTCTCGTGGGGAATCACGGCTTTAATACAAAGGTATGCGGGCAGCGGTGGTTCATTATTAAGCTTGAATAACCGTAAAGAGAGCCCTCATAATTCGATCATGCCTATGTCTCCCACTGATAACATAGATGGCAGGTTATTCTACTCAACGCCGAGCGCTGATGATTGGTCGATGATGAGCCGGATAGCATTAGCCGGTGTTAGTTCACAAGGCACGATGGGTGGTTTGTTAGTAGCTGGATTTTTATTAAAAACTGTAGGTTGGAGAATTATCGCCATCACCGGCGCCGTATACTCTTGTTTATATTTCTACGAGCGCTTAACGTGGACGAATAAAGCCAAGGAGAAGAGTTTCAAAAAGCAGTACGTCAACCACGCGACGAGAAAACTGCGCATGATCGTGGACCTAACCTCGGCAAACTGTAGCCACCAAGTCCAGCAGGAGCTGAGCGGCACGTTCGCCCGTCTCTGCCACCTGGTGGACGAATCGACGAACGACATGGACAAACACCTCAAGGAACTAGAAACGCATGTGAACGGCTTAGAGAACGCCGCTAGTAAGGCGAAGGTGCTTAGGAACAAGGCAAACTACTTGACGCACGAGCTAGAACTGTTCGAGGACGCCTATCTCAAGATGCACCACTGAACGGATAGTGTTGATATATATAGTAACGTTTTATTTATTTCGTTTTCCTCTAAAATAATAAAAAGAAAATAACAAAAAAAAAAAACGGCCAAGGAGGTACGTGAAGTAGTCGAGCGCTAGTCTTGAGATGATGGTGATGATGACGAAGAAGAAGAAGCCACACAATTTTCTTTTTCCTTCAGTACTAATCCGAATTTTGTTTTTAAGTGTTATTAGGTACACAGTTTGAATTGTGTATGTATATATTATTAAAAAAAAACGTATGATTATAATGATGATGATAATAATAAATAAACATTGTTGTTTTTACTTTTGTTTTCGTTTTCCTAATGTCGGTTTTAAAATTATGTAATTAATTTTAAAACACTTTATCTACATCAACACTGTTATTGTTTTAAGATTAGTATATTAACGGTTGTGATATAAGGTGGATGACTGCAGTAATTTATCAATTGCACGTGGTTATTAAATGGAATAAAATTATCGATTAGAGATGAGATAAATTAACGAATAGAATTACTTGATTTTAATTGTTTAAGTGATGCATTGAAAGATTGGCATTTTGAGTTGTGCACAATCAAACTTCCCAAAAGAACGATTGGTAATATCACCGAAGAGAGTTTTTTTGATTTATTTCCATCAAGTGAATCCTATTATTAATTTACCTTAACCCCGTTCAGCACAATAATTTTTAAAAGTAGTTTAACATACCTGAGATATCTCGGGCGTATGTTGAAAATTGTTAAAGTTAAATTATGTTTTAGCAATTAGATTCATGAGAAGGAAGTTCGTAATTTATCGATTATAGTATTATAAGGTAAAAAGATAATTATTTTACTTACTTGACAACAACTAAGAGGTTTCTAGTAACAATAATCTTTATTTAACACTTTGCCAAATATTATAGGTTATTTTTAATAATAAACAAAGCGTTTGTCATTTCAAATTCAAAATAAACAAATCGTTTGTTTCGTGAAGCGCCATCTATACTTCGTCCGAAAATACATATTAAAAAAAAGAAACAATCGAGACGTCAAATTTGACATTTCTCGGGGGGTAAATAAACACGGTGGTGAAATTTCGTCTGGAGTGAAAAGCCCCGGGGTGTACGTGCGCGCGTGTGATGCAGCGGATGCGTGGGGGCCCCACGGCCTGAACGCGCGGGGACGCCGCCCGAGGATGTTCCACAAGGCGGAGAGCCAGAAGGGCAGCTTCCTGGAACAGGCGAAGGCCGCCCGCGAGGAGCGCGCCTTCGAGAAGCGCAAGGAGGCCGCCGCCGTGCTGATACAGTCCACCGTACGCGGTTGGGTCGCCAGGAAAAAGTTTACAAGGAGGATCATGTGAGTACGCTATTAAATTAATGAGTACGCAATCAAATTCATGTCTTAAATTACGAAATGAAGTTACTGTCATAAATTCAATTGTTTTAATCGTTCACTGATATCGAAGATTTTCTTTGCTAATGTTATTAATTGTAGCACCTAAAAACAGAAAAAAACAATCATCATTTGGTGTAACATAATTTAACGATGGTTTTAGCTAGTGAAGTCTTTAGTAAAACCAAGTGATTCAAAAGTTAATTTAAGTACCTTATTTTAAGGAACGGAATGGAATAGTGACCACACACCCACCCAACATAATTGACTCCGTTGTAGTTTTTTTTTACAACAGAAACGTGAATACGAATGAAAATTGAATTGTATATGTACGGTGGGTGGGTGGCCCCTATCCCACCCTCCAATTATTATAATAGAAGCAACAGTTTTCCAATAAGTATTTCCATACAATATTAAAAATTAATCTAGATTTAATTAGGTGTAATTTAATAATTATTCAGCAAATTCGTGTTTATGTTTTACTGATCGGAGGGTGGGATAGAGGCCACCCACCCACCCTACATATACAATTAAATTTTCATTCACATTCGCGTTTTCATGTCCAGAAAACAATAGAAGAATCGGTCTAGCCTTAAAATTAAATTAATACACAAACGGGTGTTATTGCTTAAGTTTTCATAAAATATGTAGGTTGGGTGGGTGGCCACCGTCCCACCCTCCACTTCTTTATTATAAGCGACGATTTCTCAAAAAGCATTTGTTTAAAATAAGATGTTAAAGATTTATGTATTTTTTTAGGCTTAACTAAATATTTATTCAATAAACTAGCGCTTGTGTTATTCTGATTGGAGGGTGTGATAATAAATGACAACTGTCAAATAACAAATTTTTGGCGGATTATCAATGACAAATAAGAGATAATACATTAAATATAAATTACAGATGTTGAACAAACTAGGCAGTAGATATTTAATAAAATGACAGATGACAGATTGACAATTTAAAAAAAAAAAACAAATGATAGTTGAAAAATGAGATGACAAGTGACAAATTACAAAAGACTATAGGTAAGTGACAGATAGAAAATGACAAGTGACAGTTGATTAATAACTATTGAGAAATAGCAGATGAAAACAAATGAATATACTTGATAAGAGGAAACTTTTTGGTAGTACAATTTTCAAAATCTGATCACCTGTTCAAAAAAAAATAAAAAAAAATTGAATGAAGAATTTTCAAATTTTGCATATAGTAATTATATCTTATACTGTTGCCACAGAAAAAATTTTTGAAATCCGACCAATGGTTTAAGAATTATCAATAAAAAAGTAAAAAACAATTGACAATCGAATTTTAGTTTTTTATCCCATGGTAATATATTCGATGAAAGGAAGCGATTGGTGGTACAATTTTTCAAATCTGATCAACCATTCAAGAGTTATCGTCAAAAAACTAAAAAACAATTGAAGGAAGAATTTTCAAATTTTGCATATAGTAATTATATCTTAATGCAGTAATCTGCCACAGAATTTTTTTTTGAAATCCGACCAACTGTTTAAGAATTATCAATAAAAAAGTAAAAAACAATTGACAATCGAATTTTAGTTTTTTATCCTATGGCAATATATTTGATGAAAGGAAGTGATTGGTGGTACAATTTTTAAAATCTGATCACCCACTCAAGAGTTATCACCAAAAAAATAAAAAACAATTGAATTAAAATTTTTCAAATTTTGCATATAGTAATTATATCTTACTGCAGGAATCCGCCACAGAAATAATTTTTTAAATCCGACCAACCGTTTAAGAATTATCAATAAAAAAAGTAAAAAACAATTGACAATCGAATTTTAGTTTTTTATCGCATGGCAATATATTCAATGAAAGGAAGCGATTGGTGGTACAATTTTTAAAATCTGATCAACCACTCAAGAGTTATCACCAAAAAAATAAAAAACAATTGAATTAAAAAATTTTCAAATATTGCATATAGTAATTATATCTTAGTGCAGTAATCCGCCACAGAACGAATTTTTTAAATCTGACCAACCGTTTAAGAATTATCAACAAAAAAGTAAAAAACAATTGACAATCGAATTTTAGTTTTTTATCCTATGGCAATATATTTGATGAAAGGAAGCGATTGGTGGTACAATTTTTAAAATCTGATCACCCACTCAAGAGTTATCACCAAAAAATTAAAAAACAATTGAATTAAAAATTTCCAAATTTTGTATAGTTATTATATCTTACTGCAGGAATCCGTCACAGATAGAATATTTTAAATCCGACCAACCGTTTAAGAATTATCAACAAAAAAGTAAAAAAAACAATTGACAATCGAGTTTTAGTTTTTTATCCTATGGCAATATATTCGACGAAATGAAGCGATTGGTGGTACAATTTTTAAAATCTGATCACCCACTTAAGAGTTATCACCAAAAAACTAAAAAACAATTGAATTAAAAATTTTCAAATTTTGCATATAGTAATTATATCTTACTGCAGGAATCCGTCACAGAAATAATTTTTTAAATCCGACCAACCGTTTAGGAATTATCAACAAAAAAGTAAAAAACAATTGACAATCGAATTTTAGTTTTTTATCCTATGGCAATATATTCGATGAAAAGAAGCGGTTGGTGGTACAATTTTTAAAATCTGATCACCCGTTTAAGAGTTATTGTCAAAAAACTAAAAAACAATTGAATGAAGAATTTTCAAATTTTGCATCTAGTAATTATATCTCACTGCAGTAATCCGCCACAGAAATATTTTTTTAAATCCGACCAGCCGTTTAAGAATTATCAGCAAAAAAGGTAAAAAACAATTGACAATCGAATTTTAGTTTTTTATCCCATGGTAATATATTCGATGAAAGGAAGCGATTGGTGGTACAATTTTTAAAATCTGAACACCCGCTCAAGAGTTATCACCAAAAAACTAAAAAACAATTGAATTAAAAATTTTCAAATTTTGCATATAGTAATTATATTTTACTACAGTAATCCACCACAGAAAGAATTTTTTAAATCCAACCAACCGTTTAGGAATTATCAACAAAAAAGTAAAAAACAATTGACAATCGAATTTTAGTTTTTTAACCTATGGCAATATATTCGATGAAAGGAAGCTTTTGCTGGTACAATTTTTAAAATCTGATGACCCACTCAAGAGTTATCGTCAAAAAACTAAAAAACAATTGAATGAGGAATTTTCAAATTTTGCATCCTGTAATAAAATTTTACACCAGTAATTCGCTAATGGAAGCATTTTTAAAATCCGACCACCTGTTCGCGAATTATCAACAAACAACTGAAGAAAAAAAACAATTGACAACCAAATCTTATTTTTTGTATTTTATAGCAATACACCGTTGTTGGCAAAATTTCTAAAAATTTATTACCCATTCTATAATTTTCGCAAAAATTGGAAGAAATAATTATACAAATTTATAAATTAATTTTGCATTTAATAATTATGGTATGAGATCATAAATAAAAATTTGATTGTCAATTGTTTTTTCGTTTTTTTTATTGATAACTCTTGTATGGATGATCGAATTTGAAAAATTCGTTCAATATATAATCGCTGGTATGAAATATAATTGCAAGAGGTGAAAATTAGAAATTCGCTTTTCATTTGTTTTTCAGTTTTTTGGTGATAACTCTTGAACGGGTAATCGTATTTTAAAAATTGTACCACCAATCGATTTCTTTTATCGAATATGTTAGTATAAGATGAAAAACAAAATTTCGATTGTCTATTGTTTTTTCGTTTTTTGTTGATAACTCTTGTGTGGATGATCGGATTAGAAAAATTCTTTTAACATATAATTGCCGGTGTGAAATATAATTGCAAGAGGTGAAAATTAGAAATTCGCTTTTCATTTGTTTTTCAGTTTTTCGGCGATAATTCTTGAACGGGTAATCGTATTTTAAAAATTGTACCACCAATCGATTTCTTTTATCGAATGTATTGGTATAAGATGAAAAACAAAATTTCGATTGTCAATTGTTTTTTCGTTTTTTGTTGATAATCCTCGTGTGGATGATCGGATTGGAAACATTCTTTCAATATATTATTGCCGGTGTGAAATATAATTGCAGGAGGTGAAAATTAGAAATTCGCTTTTCATTTGTTTTTCAGTTTTTCGGCGATAATTCATGAACGGGTAATGGTATTTTAAAAATTGTACCACCAATCGATTTATTTTAACGAATATATTGGTATAAGGTGAAAAACCTAAATTTGATTGTCATTTGTTTTTTCGTTTTTTGTTGATAACTCTTGTGTGGATGATCGGATTTGAAAAATTCTTTCAATATATAATTGCCGGTGTGAAATATAATTGCAGGAGGTGGAAATTAGAAATTCGCTTTTTATTTGTTTTTCAGTTTTTCGGCGATAACTCTTGAACGGGTAATCGTATTTTAAAAATTGTACCACCAATCGATTTCTTTTATCGATTGTATTGGTATAAGATGAAAAACAAAATTTCGATTGTCAATTGTTTTTTCGTTTTTTGTTGATAATTCTTGTGTGGATGATCGGATTTGAAAAATTCTTTCAATATATAATTGCCGGTATGAAATATAATTATGTAATTGCAAGTGATGAAAATTAGAAATTTGCTTTTCATTTGTTTTTCAGTTTTTTGGCGATAATTCATGAATGGGTAATCGTATTTTAAAAATTGTACCACCAATCGATTTCTTTTATCGATTGTATTGGTATAAGATGAAAAACAAAATTTCGATTGTCAATTGTTTTTTCGTTTTTTGTTGATAATTCTTGAATGGATGATCGGATTTGAAAAATTCTTTCATCTGTGGTGTTTATAATTAATTTTCATTGTTTATTTTCCAGTTCCGAGTTCGATGAGGTCGTCCCCGACGTGCCGGAGAACAATCCGACGCCGGCGTGTTACAAGCCGGCGCTGCAGGTCTACCAGACGGCGTGCAGGTACCTGGCCGTCCAGAAGGCGCACTGCGGCGATCCGGACCGTTTCCTGAAGCTGTGCCGATACCTGGTGGCGACTCTGGACTGCGACTCGCCCAAGTACAGTTACGTGGGCGTCGCCCTCAACAAGGACCACGTGCTGCGATGGATCTCGCACATGAACGTCGTGCTGTGGCGTTGCTGCGAGCACCTGGAGCTGCTCCGGCCGGAGTTCGTCGGCGACACGAAGGTCATACTCATCTACCTGCACACGCTCGTCTCCTTCACCGGGATCAAGACGTGGGCTGTGCTGAAGAAGAGGAACATGGAGATGCTCGTCCCTGGTATGAATCAGCTCTGCGCCAACTTGATGGGGCAGCTCTTTCATAAAGGGTTTTACCTCACATTAAAAGTAATTATATTTATAAGCCCCCTCAGTTGATACTCATAATGAAACTATTTTAATTTCAGAGTCTTTTACTTCGAGGTTTGGGCAGGGTGAAGATTTCCTTGAAGAACGTGTCCCTCTCGGCCATCCTCACACTCTCATTGAGGCCGCTGATTGCAGCAAACTTCTCCGACAAACTCATGACGATGTTTCTCATTCACATTCTCTCTGTGCCCGGACTGATCCAGCACCTCGATACATTAACACCCGAGGTATGTTCTTTATTTAACCCCTTCCCGCACAATTATTGATGGTCAATCCATTAACGTATTGTTATAGAAGAGTATTTTTTATTTTCTTTTTTTCTATTTAATTAATTTCATGTTTTTTTCTCATGCTAGAGTGTCGCTACTCTAACATCGAATGGAATCTTCCCCAAAAGTCTCGAGCTGCTCTCAAGCCAACAATCGATGAGGATTGTATTCAACACGCTGGAGGGTAACTATGCGCTCTGTCTCCTGGCCAACCTTCTACAGTTAGCGTACATCAGTAGTGATGCCATACTGAAGGATCTCAGTTTCCCCACGTTCACAGTAAGTATATTGTAAAAATTAAACATAATTTCCTCTCTTCTGAAACGGTTATCCTCCAGGTACCTGCCACTCCTTATAGATCTCATTGTATCCACTCTTCTCCATACATCCTTGTCTCATCTTGCTCTTATTTATTCTATTTTACAATTATTTAAGGTTGTTGTGACCGGATTATTAGAGAGTTGCCAGAATTACGTGGTGAGCAAACAGTCGAACCTGACGCACTGGCATCCCGTGTTGGGCTGGTTCGCGCAACCCATGGACCCGGCCCTGCACGCCGCCATGCCCCACATCAAGACCCAGCTGCACCTGCTGTGGAACACGCGGATCGTCACCATCCTGCTGGGCGATTTCCTCGCCTCGATGGTGGATGGCGTGGAAGTCCCGCAAGTCAGCCTGAGTCCGACGCACAATTCCGGATTCAGCGGCGCCAGTTTCATCAGGAAGGCGCTGGAGTCGCGCAGTAACAGGGCCAACACGCAGAAATCGTACCGAACTCTGGGCAGTCCCGACGTTCACAGGGTCGTCCTAGTCTGTTCAATGTACCACACCGGTTTGAGCACTCTGAATCAAATGAAGCTCGATATATTAACAGGTCAATTGTTTAAATATATCTATTACATAATGTTTCAGTAAATTAGATTGTTGATGAAAGTAACGCACAGTTTATTCCTTAACTTTACTTGTTTATTGTCAAACGATGTACATTTTGTTCTTAAGATAAACATTGTGAAACTAGTGAAATAAGGAATTAATTGAGTGTTATTCTCATTTTCAAATAACTTCACATACATTTAAACCATCAATAGAAATTACTTATTACTTTCAAAAATAATTGTGCGGGAAGGTGTTAGTACAAAAATGTTTCAACACGGCTGAGAAATTAATTCATAACATAATTTTTTTTTAGGTTTGTGTTATCAAGAAGGCATCCTGCACAATCTCTGGTTGTTTCTGTGCTCGCTCGGCCCGAACTGCGGACTGAAGACGTTCTTGGATCATCTGGCCATTAACACCAAGTGCACAGCGCCGGAGTTTCAGATGCTGCAGTTGATCTCCGACTGCATGACGCACTATGTAACGTAAGTGCCTTCTTACGTGCATTCATTATCCTGACGTGCCGTTTTATTGCAGGATCCTCGACGATATGGAAATGTACGAGCAGCAGGAACCGTTCAAGCTGAACGACTTTATAGTGATGTCCAATTTTTTGAATTCATTTCTGTACAAAGCCGTTTTGGGGAATTTATTTGGTAATTATATTTTAATTAGTTTACACATTTTACAATAATACAAATAACTTCCTCCATTGCTTCCATTGACTCAACTTTCTCCCACTTGATCACCTTCAACCTCTTCCTCATTTCTTTATGGCCGTTTCCCCGCTCTCAAGTCTCGTCTCTTCTTTTTGCACTACCTCTTCCTTCTTGTTTCCTGTCAGTACCTCTTCCCTTATTGGCCACTGATCCGAACCTTCTGCTTCCTCCACCTCCATCCATCTCACGTCCCTCCTATCGCATCCCTTCGTCACCATGTAGTCAATTACTGATCCTCCCTTTGGTCCCACATGAGTTAACCTCCCTTCTGTACATCCATTTAACACCTAACACCCCTCCCCCAATACCCAACCTTGCAACCTCCTTCCCTCAGCATTCACGTACCTCATCTTGATCTCTTTTCCTTGCTCATTTATCCCTTTCTCTAATTCTCCTAGTCTCAACTATATATTTTCCTCCGTCTTTTGTCCTCTCCTCAATCTCTTTTCTAATATCTCGCCAATTCTTGTTTACGTATACCATCCCTAATGTTAATCCTTTCTTTCCCCTACCATATATCTCACACCTACTTCTCCCTCCATGAACTTCACCTTCTCTCTTTGTAGATTCTTCCTTATTGACAGATGAAACATGACAGTTGACAATTGATAGATAAAATTACAGATGACAATTGACAAATGACAGTCTACAGAAGATATTTGGTAATTGACAGTTTAGATACGACAGTCTGCAGATGATAATTGACAGTTTACATATGACAAATGAATAATGATAGCAAGTAGTGGTCGTATGACAGATGAAACATGACATTGGACGACAGAAAGATCGGATTTTAAAAATTCTTGCACTAATGGTTCACAAATATCGAATACTTATTGTAAACGTTAAAAACGAAAATTTGATTTTCATTTGTTTTTCGTTTTTTTGCCATAACTCCTAAACGAATTATCGGATTTTAAAAATTCTTGCACTGATGATTCACAAATATCTTATACTTCTTGTAAACGTTAAAAACGAAACTTCGATTTTCATTTGTTTTACGTTTTTTTGCCATAACTCCTAAACCAAACATCGGATTTTAAAAATTCTTGCACTGATGGTTCGCAAATATCTTATACTTCTTGTAAACGTTAAAAACGAAAATTCGATTTTCATTTGTTTTCGCTTTTTTTGGCCATAACTCCTAAACCAAACATCGGATTTTAAAAATTCTTGCACTGATGGTTCACAAATATCTTATACTTCTTGTAAACGTTAAAAACGAAAATTTGATTTTCATTTGTTTTTCGTTTTTTTGCATAACTCCTAAACCAAACGTTGGATTTTAAAAATTCTTGCACTGATGGTTCACAAATATCTTATACTTCTTGTAAACGTTAAAAACGATTTTCATTTGTTTTTCGTTTTTTGGCCATAACTCCTAAACGAATTATCGGATTTTAAAAATTCTTGCACTGATGGTTCACAAATGTCTTATACTTCTTGTAAACGTTAAAAACAAAAATTCGAATTTTATTTGTTTTCGCTTTTTTGGCCATAATTTTTAAACCAAACATCGGATTTTAAAAATTCTTGCACTGATGGTTCGCAAATGTCGTATACTTATTGTAAACGTTAAAAACGAAAATTCGATTTTCATTTGTTTTTCGTTTTTTTGCCATAACTCCTAAACCAAACGTTGTATTTTAAAAATTCTTGCACTGATGGTTCACAAATATCTTATACTTATTGTAAACGTTAAAAACGAAAATTCGAATTTCATTTGTTTTCGCTTTTTTGGCCATAATTTTTAAACCAAACATCGGATTTTAAAAATTCTTGCACTGATGGTTCACAAATATCGAATACTTATTGTAAACGTTAAAAACGAAAATTCGAATTTCATTTGTTTTTCGCTTTTTTGTCATAACTCCTAAACCAAACATCGGATTTTAAAAATTCTTTCACTGATGGTTCACAAATGTCGTATACTCACTGTAAACGTTAAAAACGAAAATTCGATTTTCATTTATTTTTGGTTTTTTGGCCATAACTCCTAAACGGAAGATCCGATTATAAAAATTCTTGCACTGATGGTTCGCAAATATCGTATACTTATTGTAAAGGTTGAAAACGAAAATTCGATTTTCATTTGTTTTTCGTTTTTTTGCCATAACTCCTAAACCAAACGTTGTATTTTAAAAATTCCTGCACTGATGGTTCACAAATATCTTATACTTATTGTAAACGTTAAAAACGAAAATTCGAATTTTATTTGTTTTCGCTTTTTAGCCATAACTTTTAAACCAAACATCGAATTTTAAAAATTCTTGCACTGATGGCTCACAAATATCGAATACTTATTGCAGAAGTTAAAAACGAAAATTCTATTTTCAATTGTTTTTCCTTTATTGGTTATAACTCTTGAGAGAAAGATCTGATTTTAAAAATTCTTGCACTGGTCGTTCAACAAATATCGAATACTTCTTGTAAACGTTAAAAACGAAAATTCGATTTTTATTTGTTTTTTTTTGATTTTTGATCATAACTCTTAAACAATAGACGAAAATTTAAAAATTCTTGTACTGATGAGTCACAAATATCGAATATTCATTGTAAACGTTGAAACAAAAATTCGACAATTTATAGATAAGAGTTACATATGACAGCTAACAAAGGACAATTCACAGATGACAGTTGACAGATTACAGTAGAGGAGTAACAGTTTGAAAATGATTGTTGACAGTTAACAAATGACAATTTATAGATTGTAGTTTACAGATGATAGTTGACAGAATATAGTAGACAAATAACAGTTGATATATAACAGATGGCAGTTGACAGTTGACAAATGACAGATGAGAAATAAAAGTTATAGTGACATTTGACAAATAATAAATCACAAATGGTAGTTTACAGATAATAGTTCAGTTTACAGATTATAGTAGACAAGTAACAAACAGTTGACAAATGACAATTTTTAGATGGTAGTTTATAAAGCTAAGTTGCCAGATTACAATAGATAAAGAACAATTGATAAATAGCACTTAACAGATGACAATTGACATATGATACAGGGTGACTGACGAAAAACCTTTGGTGCAGTATCTTGCTTATTTTTGATCTGATTTTAATAAATAAAACATCAAATTAAATCAATTTTAAAAGACTTTAATATCAACTAAACTGATATTTTTTCTTTAAATACCAAAAAAAAAACTTCTTTCTACATTTTAATGGTGCAATTATTAAAAATCGTTGCAGTATTGTATCAATGTCAACCATTGATACAATATACTAACAATAACTGTCACTTTTGACATTTAAAATAGGCTCTGAACATTGTAACTGTGGGTACTTAATTTTTTTTTTTTTTCAAAAATTCCTCAATTTCTCGACTCTAGTTTGATGTATGGATAAAATTGTTTACAATTTTATATTCAGAAAAAAATCTTTGTATTGATCAAAATATATAAAAAAGTTGATCGTAAAGTCCTTTAAAAATGATTTAATTTGATGTTTTATTTATTAAAATCGGATCAAAAATAAGCAAGATATGTATATACATTTATAATTTAAACTAAAAAACTGTTTATGATTTTTGCAACTAGATTAAGAGTTTAGTTTTTTTTTTAAATAAATTTTGAAGAAACATACTATAAAACCAATTAAAATGATTTAATTTTTCTAATGAATATTTCAGAAAATTCTCGCGAATTTTAATTGGAAAACTTATATATTAACAGAACTTATCAAAGTTCAATAACCTCGCTAATGTTTTATTGATTGGAGGGTGGAATAGTGGTGATTCACCCACCCTGCATATACAATTAAATTTTATCCATCGTTATTCTTTTGTTTTATTGCTAACTTTAACATTGTTAGTGCAGATATTAAAAATAATAATAACAAAGTTTTACTTTCATTTTATTTCTAAATGTCCCCAGAAATATTGCAGTAATTTTCAGGAAACTAAACTAGTGACAGTGGTTGAAATGTAATTGTATATGTAGGGTGGGTGGGTGGCCACTATCACACCCTCCAATCAGTAAAACATTAGCGAGGGTTTTGATTAAAAAATATTATACAAACAGAACGAATGGGTTTTTAATAAACCATAAGTTCTATTAATATATATAATTTCTATATAAAAACCTCGTTGATGTTTTACTGATTGGAAGGTGGAATAGTGGCCACCCATCCAACCTACATATACAATTAAATTTCAACCAGTGTCACTACTTTAGCTTTCTGAAAGTAACTAAAGTATTTGTGGATGTAATTAGAAATAAAACTCAACTAAAAATTTGTTTTAATTTTTTTATCATCTACACTACAGACCACCCACCCACCCTATATATATTTTTAAATTTTATTTATCAACTGTGTTTTTAGGTTAAATAATTAACAATTAGAAAATGTGTCGAAATTTTCAACAAACTAAATCACAGGGTTTTAGTTATAGTTGAAATATATATGTAGGGTGTAGTAATTAAAGTTCAAATGTAGGGTGGGTGGGTGGCCACTATCCCACCTACCAATCAGTTAAACAATAAACAGAACTTTATGAAAATAAATTTTAACTAATTCATTAAATAAACTACGATAACATTGATTTTAATACAATCAACTCTTAATTTAAAAACTTGCTTATGTTTTAGTAATTGGAGGGTGAGATAGTGACCAACAACCCACCCACCCTAGTTAATATTTATTAAATAAAATTCTGTTTATTGTTTTACTGATTGGAGGGTGGAATAGAGGCCACCAACCCACCTTACATATACATATAGCCACCCACCCTACATACGTATTAAAATTTCATTTACTTATCAATGTTTGAAAAAAAAAATATTTGTTAGGTGGGTGGTTGACCTCTATCCCATTCTAAAACTAGTAAATCACACTGGATAATTTCATGGAAAAAGCCTGCTCGAAATTCATCAAATGAACCGTAGAAACATTGAATTTATTAAAATGAATTAACAATTAAAACCCTCGCGTTTGTTTGCTCAACTGTCAATTGTCAACTATCAACTGCTATCTGTTAATTGTAATTTTTTAACCATCATCTGTTGACTAACATCTAAAAATTGGCATTTGTTAACTGTCAACTATACGTATTTAGATAAAAATAGAGTGGGTGGGTGGGCCTTTATATATAAAATACGACAGTTGACACTTTATAGATAAAAGAGTTAGAAATTACCGTTTATAAAGAACTAGTGAAAGATGACAGATTACAGAAGACAAATAACAATTAACAAATTCCAATTTATAGATGGTAGTTTACAGATGACAGTTAAAAAATTATAGTTGATAAATAACAGTTTGCAGATGATAATTGACAAATAAATAATGACAGCTGGTAGTTGTCATATGACAAATCAAACATGACAGTTGACAATTGATATTTCTAGAATCTTCTTGGCGTTAACTTCATGGTACATTTTCAATTTTTAAAAAATAAATAATAAAAATAGTAACAAAAAGTGTAATAAAAAGTGGTATAAAAAAGTTATATGTTTTCTTTATTTTTTAAAAATTGATAGTAAAAGTTACAGATGACAGATGACAAAGGACAATTGACAGATGATAGTTTACAGAAGATATTTGGCAGTTGACAGTTGAGATCCGACAGTTCGCAGATGATAATTGACAGTTAACAGATGACAAATGAATAATGATAGCAAGTGGTGGTCGTATGACAGACGAAACATGACAGTTTACAATTTAAAGATAAGAGTTACATATGACAGCTGACAAAGGACAATTGACAGAAGACATATAACAGTTGACAGATTACAGAAGACAAATGACAGATGACAGTTAACAAATGACAATTTATTGATGATAGTTGATGGCAGTTGATAGTTGAGATATAAGAGTTATAGTGACAGATGACATTTGACAAATAATAAATTACAAATGGTAGTTTACAGATGATAGTTTAGTTTACAGAAGATGGTTGACAGATTATAGTAGACAAGTAAAAAACAGTTGACAGATGACAATTTTTAGATGGTAGTTTTTATAAATCTTAGTTGCCAGATTAAAATAGATAAACAATAATTGATAAGTAACCGTTAACAGATGACAGTTAACATGATATATGACGTATAAATCATGACAGTGAATATTTATAGATAATAGTTAGAGATGACAGTCGATAAAGACCAATTGACAGATGACAGTTTACAGAAGATAGTTGACAGATTGACAGAAGACAAATAACAGTTGACAGTTAGTAAGTGCCAATTTTTAGATGTTAGTTTATACATGATAGTTAAAAAATTAAAGTAGATAAATTACAGTTAACAGATAGCAGTTGATAGTTGACAAATGACAGTTGAGCAAACATACGTGTAGGTTTTAATTGTTAATTCATTTTTCATCTAATTTTCCAGTGTGATTTACTAGTTATACCTAACAAATATTATTTTTCAAACATCAATAAGTAAATGAAATTTTAATTTGTATGTAGGGTGGGTGGGTGTCCACTAACCCACCCTCCAAATACTAAAACAAATGCAAGGATTTTAATTAAGAGTTGATTATATTAAAATCAATGTAATTGTAGTTTATTTAATGAATTAGTTAAAATTTATTTCCATAAAATTCTGTTTATTGTTTTACTGATTGGAGAGTGGGATAGAGGCCACCCACCCACCCTACATATACAATTAAATTTAAATTACTGATCGCTTTTTGAAGTGCAAGAAATTTAATTACTAAACTGTCAGTAATAATAAAAAACAGAACATCAAACGACGATCAGTGATTAAAGTACAAATGTATATGTAGGGTGGGTGGGTGGCCACTATCCCACCCTCCAATCATTAAAACATACGCGAAGATTTTAATTAATAGTTTATTATAATAAAATCAATGTTATTGATGTTTATTTTCATGAATTTAGTGAAATTCATATTTATAAAATTCTGATGATTGTTTTGCTGATTGGAGGGTGGGATAGTGGCCGCCCACCCACCCTACATATGTATTTAAATTAAAATTACTAATAGTTTTTGATATGCAAGAATTTTAATTACTAAACTGTTGAATGATTAAAACATTTTGAACATCAAACACAATTGGTAATTGATGTTCAAATGTATATGTAGGGTGGGTGGGTGGCCTCTATCCTACTTTCCAATTATTAAAACCTATTCAAGGGTTTTAATTAATAATTCATAGTGCTAGAATCAATGTTATTACAATTTATTTGATGAAATAAGTGCAGGATCTTTTCATACAACTCTGATGATTGTTTTACTGATTGGAGGGTGGGATAGAGGCCACCCACCCACCCTACATACATACCTAAATTTAAATTACTGATCGCTTTTTGATGTGCATAGTATTGACTTACTACACTGTAGGTATTAATGAAAAAAGAAAACATCAAACGACGATCAGTATTTAAAGTTGAAATATATATGTAGGGCGGGTGGGTGTCCACTATTCCACCCTCCAATCAGTAAAACAATAAACATAATTTTATGGAAATAAATTTTAGTTAATTCATTAAATAAACTACAATTACATTTATTTGAATAAAATCAAATATTAATTAAAATCCTCGCGTATGTTTTAGTAATTGTAGGGTGGGATAGTGGCCACCCACCCACCCTACATACATATTTCAACTTTAACTAGAACCCTGTTTGTCGGTTATTTGAAAATTCCAATCGAGTTGTTTTAATAATATTTTATTTAACCTAAAAACACTTTTGATAATTGAAATTTAAAAATATATGTAGGGTGGGTGGGTGGCCTCTAATACATCCTCCAATTTCTTTGATAACAACTTAAGGGTTCCTCTAAAAAAAAAAATCAATCGAAATTAAATTAATTGTATTATAAAATCATTAATGCAATTTTAATATTAATGCAATAAATTCTTGTTTATATTCATGGAATTCAAGGATGGGATAGGGGCCACCCACCGACGCTACACATATATTATAATTTTAGTAACTAAACGATTTTTTATACTTGTTTTTTATATATATATATACAGGGTGAGTTTTTTTCGATGTTCTCTATGGGGATCTCGGAAACTATAAGAGATAGAGAAACGGTTAAATGGGGAAAGAAGTGTAGATTTACGAGACGAATAAAATTCCACTTTCAAAATTTTCAAAAAAGTCATGGGTAACTAGATATTTTGAAAAAAGTAAAAAGTGTCAATTTTTTCAAATCAATATATCTCGGTTATTATAACAGATAGAAAAAATCTGTAAAGGACAAAGTTTTAGATAATTTTATGCAGATTAATAAAAAATAATCAGAAAATTTGTATCCCCATTATTTTCCGAGATATGACGCAAACTAACATTTTTTTAAATGGAAACCATAGTTGGCTATGACCTCATTCAAAAGGTAATTTTTTTCTCTTTAATCCAATATGGCATACGACATAGTTATTTCTAAAAATGAGTGAGTTATAGTCATTTTAAATTTCATTATAAATAAAAAATGGGTAGCCATGAAAAAGATGAAAGTAAAACAATTGCAGTTGTTTATAATATTAACAATATTGTAATTATTAGTTTTACAGAGATAAACCAAAATGAAACAACTGCATAAAGTAATTCTGTAATTATCAATAAATCAATGGGAGAGAAATTTTAATATTAAAAAAATATGGTCAAAGAGTCCACTATTAATACTATTATGACATAAATTATATCTTTTTAAAATTGAATTTATGGCTTTTTGACTATTCTCATGTAAATCGAATTAAATGTTTAACAGCTAGTTTATGATCCTCCACAGATTGATATGATTTTTCATATAATTTGTTTTTTACATAACCCCACAGAAACAATTCTAAAACGCGCAGATCGGGAGATCTAGGTGGCCCTGGGATTGGTTTATTTCTTCCCACTTATGAGTTAGGAAAAGCATCATTTAAATAATTTGTAAAGCCAACATGTTATTAGGTGGAACACCGTCATATTGGAACCATTTTAATCTTGCTTGTAATGATAAATTTAAACAATCGGGCGTATCTTCAAATGTTTACTGAAGAAAATGAAAGGAATCAGTTTCACTTAGTGAGCTTTCAAAAATATATGGACCGAAAATTATTAATCCACACACACCATGGATTAAACCCAAATTTAATTTGTAGTTTTCTCTGTGAAACTTATCGTGGATTCTCTCAAGTTTATCTATGTTCACTGTGGCGATTAAAAATACCACAATTAGTTAATCGCGATTCATCTGTTCATAATATTTTTGTAAGAAAGTATTATCCTCTTGACAAATGGGTTTATACCACATACAGAAGATCATTTGATAATTACAAAATTATTATTCTTATGCTGGTTTTTCATTTTTATTTAACTTTGTAGAACTAATAATTACAATATTGCTATTATTATAAACAACTGCAATTGTTTTACTTTCATCTTTTTCATGGCTACCCATTTTTTATTTATAATAAAATTTAAAATGACTATAACTCGCTCACTTTTAAAAATAACTATGTCGTATGCCATGTTGGATTAAAGAGAAAAAAATTACCTTTTGAATGAGGTCACAACCAACTACGGTTTCCATTTAAAAAAATGTAAGTTTGCGTCATATCTCGGAAAATAATGGCGATAAAATTTTTCTGATTATTTTTTGTTAATCTGCATAAAATTATCTAAAACTTTGTCCTTTACAGTTTTTTTCTATCTATTATAATAACCGAGATATATTGATTTGAAAAAATTGACACTTTTTACTTTTTTCAAAATATCTAGTTACCCTTGACTTTTTTGAAAACTTTGAAAGTGGAATTTTATTCATCTCGTAAATCTACACTTCTTTCCCCATTTAACCGTTTCTCTATCTCTTATAGTTTCCGAGATCCCCATAGAGAACATCGAAAAAAACTCACCCTGTATATAAATTGTAAATTATCATGTTTCATCTGTCGTATCTACTTGCTAATATTATTCATTTGTCATCTGTTAACTGTCAAATATCATCTGCGAACTGTCGTATCTCAACAGTCATCTGTCAGTTGTCTTTTGACATCTGTAATTTTTATCTATCAACTGTCATGTTTCATTTGTCATATGACAACTACCAGCTGTCATTATTTATTTGTCAATTATCATCTGCAAACTGTCATTTCTCAACTGTTAATTGCTATCTGTCGACTGTTATTTATCGGCTATAATTTTTTAACTGTCATCTGTAAAATACCCTCTACAAATTGGCATTTGTTAACTGTCATCTGTCAACTGTTATTTGTCTTCTGTGATCTGTCAACTGTTAATTGTCTTCTGTAATCTGTCAACTGTTATTTGTCTTTTAAAATCTGTCATCTTTCAATTGTTCTTTATCAACTGTCATTTCTAACTCTCATCTATATATAATCAACTGTCATGTTTTATATGTTATATATCATATGTCAACTGTCAACTGCCATCTGTTAACTGTTAACTGTTATTTATAAATTGTTGTTTATTGTATTCTGGCAACAATGATCTGTAAAGTACTATGTAAAAAAGATTATTTGTCAACTGTGAACTGTCATCAGTCAACTATCATATGCCAACTGTTATTTAGTTAAAATTTAATTTCATAAAATTCTGTTTATTGTTTTACTGATTGGAGGGTGGGATAGAGGCCACCCACCCACCCTACATATACATTTAAATTTAAATTACTGATCGCTTTTCGATGTGCAAGGAATTTAAATACTAAACTGAAAGTGTTAATAAAAAATCAAAACATCAAACGACGATCAGTAATTAAAGGTCAAATGTATATGTAGGGTGGGTGGGTGTCCTCTATCCCACCATCTAATCAGTAAAACATACGCGAGGGTTTTAATTGTAAATTTATTTGAATAAAACCAATGTTTCTACAGTTTATTGGATGAATTAAGTGCAGGATTTTTTCATTTAATTTTCCAGTGTGATTTGATAGTTGTAGGATGGGATAGAGGGTTATGTAAAAATGTATATGTGTCTAATAGTCCCACATTCAACTACTCAAACGTAAGATAATACTCATAATAATAATTAGCTTTATTGATTAAATAGAAAAGCTATGTGAATTAGTTTGTTACTTATACTTATATTAATTATATTTTATTGTAGATTTAAAAACCGTACAGAGTAACAGCCTGTTTCAATCCTTGCACACGTTACTGATGGCCCTGTACCGTCGCGACTGCCGCAGGAGTTACTCACCGCAAGGACATTGGTTATTGAAAGACGTGAGGATTTCCGCGTTCATGATCGATTTGGAGAAGGGCAGGAGGGCGCCACAGCTGCTGCTGCAGACGATGCCGCACATCATCCCGCACGAGGACCGAGTGCGCCTCTTCAGGAAGTACATCACGAACGAGAAGACCGTTTTGGGATTGACGGAGTCGGCGTGCGCGTCGCCGCAGTCCACCCTGATCACGGTGCACCGATCGCGGATAGTCGAGGACGGTTACCGGCAGTTGGCGCTGTTACCGCCGCAGGGGTTGAAAGGTGTGATCAGGGTGCGGTTTATCAACGAGCAGGGACTGGACGAGGCCGGAATTGATCAAGATGGAGTCTTCAAGGAGTTCCTCGAGGAGAGCATCAAGCGGGTGTTCGATCCAGCGTTGAATCTCTTTAGGGTAACCAGCGAGGAGAGATTGTACCCGTCACCGACGTCCTATTTGCAGGACAATCATTTGCAGTTGTTCGAGTTTGTGGGGAGGATGTTGGGAAAGGCTGTTTATGAAGGGATTGTTGTTGGTAAGTTCAAAATTTAATAGAAATTAAACCAATTGTAAAAATGGTGTTATCTGTAAATAAATATTTTTTGCAAGGTTTGAATTGATGAGAAGGATACATGATAAATATCCATAACACATTGAAATAAAAATAATACAGTATTTCTTGAATAATTTTCTTACTTATTTCTCTATCTATTAAAAATATGAATACTATATTGAAGAAGCCACTGTGTGGTGAAACTGTGTTTAATATTATCTGATTTTGAAATAAGACACTTGTTTGGTTTCATATTGGTACATTCAGTTTCCCGACACGTGTTTCGGTCAATGACGACCATTCTCAAAGCAATTTGAAAATTAACTTAACTTAGTTTTGTAATTCCTTTGAGAATGGTCGTCAGGAAACTGAATATACCAATATGAAATCAAACAAGTGTCTTATTTCAAAATCAGATGAGATTGTATTTTCGTTTCATCAAGAGTGCAGTGAGTATTTACCGCATTAGAAACTGTGTTGTTTTAATTTAAAAATTGTACGTCTTTTGAAAGAAATTAATTAAACATTTTTTTTAGATGTACCGTTTGCAAGTTTTTTCTTAAGTCAAGTGCTCGGACAGACCGCGCAGGCTCTCTACAGTTGTGTGGATGAACTCCCCTCCTTGGACGCAGAGGTCTACAGGAGTTTGAGCTACGTGAAGCACTATAAAGGCGACGTGTCCGAGCTGGACCTAACCTTCAGCATCGATGAGGATAACATGGGCAGGCTGGTGACGCACGAGTTGATTCCCGGTGGAAAAGCCATCCCGGTCACGAATGAAAATAAGTAGGTTGTTAACAACAACAAAAAAAGAGTAAAAATCAATTTCTTCCAATGGTGAAGTAATTAAACTTAAAGGTTAAACGATGATTAAACATTATTATTGTTATTATTGTGCCTTTCAATAGTTTAATTGATTTTTTAATGGTTATCCACTCAAACAGGGATTTAGTGCAATGATTAAACAATAGATGGCACAATAAAATGTGTCTTCTACATTGTAGGCAATTAAGTAATAATTAGAAAAACACGGACACGTTTTCGTGTTTTTGTAATTATTAATATTGGATTGATGAGGCTTTTACTTGGTGAAATTCCATTATATAGGTGATAAATAAAACACACGAGTTTTGAGAATTTACACAATTTAATGTCGATGCACTGCAACAATTGTTTCGCCACACTGTGTGGTGAAACAATTGTCAAAAACCAAGTGTTTTTTTATCACCTAATTATTAATAGGCAGCTTTATGATAATATCATGATTAATTCAATAAAATGGAACAATTAAATTAACCAACAAAAAAACCATTATGTGAAATCAAAATAGTTTTATTTACAACATAATTTTTTTAGGATTAATTACATACACTTGGTGGCGCACTTTCGTATGCACGTCCAAATCAAAGACCAAACGGCCGCCTTCATCCGAGGATTCCGCTCCATCATCAATCTGGATTGGCTGTCCTTATTTTCTACACCTGAGGTTTTCTAAATTAATATTTGCCATCGACACAAAAAAATAATGTTGGAATTATACGTTCCAGTTACAAAGGCTGATATCTGGTGATAACGTTCCACTGGATTTACGTGACCTGCGCAAGCACACCCAGTACTACGGAGGTTTTCACGATTCGCACCGCGTCGTCGGCTGGCTGTGGGATATCCTCGACAAGGACTTCACCGAGGACGAGAAGGGAATGTTTTTGAAGGTATTAACATACGATAAACTTAATTACTGACTAATACCGTTGATTGAAATATTGTATAGATATCTAATCTTAGAGGAAAATACGAATCAGAGAAATAGATAGTAGTTTTCTATAGCTTTGGATAATTTTCTATAGTATTGAATCATACGTTTTGCAATCGGCGTTAAGAAGATCGTACTCGGGAATTCGCACGATTAATCGTTCTCTATGCAACAGTTGCAATATGTATAATCCAATACTCACTACTCATACTATCTTCAAAACTTTCCCCAACGGCTCTGGAATTTTGTAAAAATTTGTCACAATATTTTGGATAGTTTTAATAGAGACAGATAAACATCTTTATTGAAACGCCATCTGTTTCTCAGCATCTTTTAGTGACTCGCATTTCCCCATAAGGTTATGCAGCTGTACAACATATCAATCAACAATTAGAGTTTTACAATAGACAAATGATTCTATAGAAATCATTTATTTTGCATTTTAACCACCTATAAATTAAAATAAATGATTAATTTCAACAATATTTCAATCAATGCTAATATCAAAACATTAAGTATGCAGAATCTTGTTTAAACATTGTAATTTATTGTTGCAGTTTGTTACCAGTTGTTCGAAACCGCCGCTACTCGGTTTTGCACACTTGGAGCCACCGTTTTCCATCAGATGTGTGGAAGTTGGGGATGACGAGGACACAGGGGATACAATTGGTAGGTTCGAAACAAACATTATGTACTGATGTTTCGAAACAAATGCAAATCATGAAATGACATTAATTTTAGAGATTCCACTACAAAAATAATTTTGTGAGAAAGTAAAACAGTTGAATATTATTAAAATACAGTTAAAACTAGAACCTCAAACAGACATAGTTCATCAATACCTACAAAAAGTCAAGGAAATAAATATATTTCAATTGCCCACAAGACAGCAAGACATTCCCTTTCTGTGGTAGGCCATTCTCGTTCTTGTTTAGTAAGTGACCTCGGCAGATAACAAATTACTTTCTCAGCGCTATAATTTTGTGTTAAAATTGCCCTAATGAACGCAATAGCATCAGTTTGAGTTTCTAGTTAGCTGCTTGTAGTACGTGGAATACGTTAGACCACTTTCCGATTAATATTTCAATTAAAATATATCAAAACTTTAGTTTTTCTGACATAAATATTAAATTTAAATCAACATATTGGGTATCATTGGATTCAGAAAAATAATGTCTAGTATAATAAAATAAGAAAAGTATATGCAGCCATTTAAAAATTTAAAGTTGACTGTCATTTGTCAATGAACTTAATTTTGAAAAAAATATGTAATTAATGTCATTTCATAGTATACAGGGTGACTGACGAAAAACCTTTGGTGCTGTATCTCGCTTATTTTTTATCCGATTTTAATAAATAAAACATCAAATTAAACCATTTTTAAAAGACTTTAATAGCATCTGAACTGTTATTTTTTCTCGCACCCAGTTTTTGACAAAATACGATCAGTATTTTTTTTTTAAATTGCACTGTATATATATTTTTTATTGATTCGCAAGGAGATTTTTTTTCTGAATATAAAATTGTAGACAAATTTATCCATACATCAAACTTAAGTCGAGAAATTGAGGATTAAAAAAATAAATAAAAAGTCAAGTATCCATTGTAAACAATATACAGACCCTATTTTAAATGTCAAAAGTGACAGTGACAGCCATTGATACAATACTGCAACGATTTTTAATTATTTCTTAATTGAAATGTTACAATAGAATTTTGTGCTTCTACAGAAATCGTTTTTCAGTTTTTGAAATCTTGCAACATTTTTATTATGAAATTATTAAAAATCATTGCAGTATTGTACCAATGACGGACACTGTCACTTTTGACATTTGAAATAGGCTCTGTATTTTGTTTACTATGGGTATTTGATTTTTAATTTTTTTTTAATCCTCAATTTCTCGACTTTGGTTCGATGAATGGATAAAATCGTTTACAAATTTAGATTCAGAAAAAAATCTCCTTGCGGATCAGTACAAAATATATATACAGTGCAATTTGAAAAAAAAAGTTGATCGTCTATTGTCAAAAACTGGATGCAAGAAAAAATATCAGTACAGTTCATATTAAAGTCTTTTAAAAATCATTTAATTTAATGTTTTATTTATTCAAATCGGATCAAAAATAAGCGAGATACAGCACCAAAGGTTTTTCGTCAGTCACCCTGTATACAACGAAACACAGATCCTAATAGATTTAACCTTTGTATGAAATTATTTCAATATGAAAACTTAACTTAGCAATTCCTTTAAATTTTTATTTTAAGAGTTCTGATTCTCTTATTAGTTTATTGTTTGTTTTTTTCTTCCTTTGATTATTTATGGCCCCGCGTTGGGCGCCAAAATTTTATGCCACAACTTATTAATACTTAAAATACCAAAAAAAACACCACATATTACTAATATTATTAACTGATAATTAAGGCAGAAAAGTTTCTAAATTCATAAGGAATTAATAAATTAAGCAATTTTAAATGACCTCATCAAATTTGACGTTTGTGGCAATTGTTTTACTATTATTTCACCGACGTTAAACATTCACAAACTGTAAATTATAGCATTAGGCCTTTTGAAAGCGTTTTAGTCAAAATTCAGGACAGAAGAGTTTCTAAATTCATCAGAAATTAATAAATTAAGCAATTTTAAATAACTCCATCAAATTTGACGATTGTAGCAATTGTTTTTCTATTATTCCAACGACGTTAAACATTCACAAACTGAAAATTATAACAGTAGGCTGTTTAAGGGCGACTTAATCAAAATTCAAGGCAGGAAAGTTTCTAAAATCGTAAGGAATTAATAAATTACGCAATTTTAAATAACCTCATTAAATTTGACGTTTGTGGCAATTGTTATTCTATTGTTTTACCGATGTTAAATTTTCACAAATTGAAAATATAACATTATGCTGCTTAAGAGCGTTTTAATCAAAATTCAAGGCAGAAAATTTTCTAACTTCTTAGAGAATTAATAAATTAACCAATTTTAAATAACCTCATCAAATTTCATGCTTGTAGCAATTGTTTTTCCATTGTTTCACCGACGTTAAACATGCACAAAGTGAAAATTATAGCATGTGGATTTTTAAAGGCGTTTTAATTAAAATTCAAGGCAGAAAAGTTTCTAAATTCATAAGGAATTAATAAATTAAGCAATTTTAAATGACCTCATCAAATTTGACGTTTGTGGCAATTGTTTTTCTATAGTTTCACCGACGTTAAACATTCACAAAATGAAAATTCTAGCATTAGGCTGTTTAAAGATGTTTTAACCAAAATTCAGGGCAGAAAATTTTCTAAATTCATAGTAAATTAATATATTAAGCAATTTTAAATGACCTCATCAAATTTGACGTTTGTGGCAATTGTTTTACTATTATTACACCGACGTTAAACATTCACAAATTGTAAATTATAGCATTAGGCTTTTTGTCGTTTGTAGCAATTGTTTTTCTATTGTTTCGCCGATGATTCATTTTGTTTAAGAAAATATCTTAATGTTGAATTGAAACGTTATAAGCGGGTGGCCTCTATCCCATCCTCCAGTCAGTAAAACATCATCAAAAATTATTTGAAAAATTTGTATAAATAAATCTCTAAAAATTGCAATTATTTTGCATTTGTTTACATTTTACAACTTTTAATTAAAACTCACTTGTGTTTTACTGATTGAAAAGTGGGATAGAGGCCACCCACCCACCCTACATATACCTGATAACTATAATTGCTAATCGTTGTTGATTTTGCTGCTAAAAACAACCAAACCCTTTTTGTAATCAAAACATAAAACAAAATCAAAATTTAGTTTAAATATAAACTACTTTCTATAGCTAATCTTATCTAATTTAGATTTTAAGTCTGCCCACCCATCATGCATCAAACATTTTAGTAATTTACGCACTTAAAAATTTTACTTTTTGAATTTTTTTTATTCAAAAAGGTTTATAATTAATTTTATTGGAAACCGCGAGACGATAAGGAATTAAAGTTTATGTGTATATGTAGGGTGGGTGGGTGGCCTCTATCCTACCCTTCAATCAGTAAAACATCATCAAAAATTATTTGAAAAATTTGTATGAATATATCTCTAAAAATTACAATTATTTTGTGTTATATTTTACAACTTTTAATTAAAACCCTCGATTATGTTTTACTGATTGTAGGGTGGGATAGAGGCCACCCACCCTACATATACACATAAATTTTAATTACTGATCGTCTCGAGGTTTCTAATAAAAATAATAAAAAACAACTTTTTGAATAAAAAAGAAAATCAAACAATAAAATTTTTGAGTGAGAAAATTAGTAAAAATTTTATGCATAATGGGTGGGCAGACTGTAAATCTAAATTAGATAAGAATAACTATAGAAAGTCATTTATATTTAAACTTAAATTTTGGCTGGGTTTTATTTTTTATTACACACAGGGTTTTATGGTTTTTTGTAACAAAATCATCAACGGTTAGCAATTGAAGTTATCATGTTTATGTAGGGTGGGTGGGTGGCCTCTATCCCACCCTCCAATCAGTAAAACATAAGCGAGGGTTTTAATTAATTAAAACATAAACAAACACAAAATAATTGCAATTTTTAGATATTTATTGATAAAAAAAATTCAAATAATTTTTGATGATGTTTTACTGATTGGAGGGTGGGATAGAGGCCACCCGCCCACCCTACATATACATATAAATTTCAATTACTGATCGCCTTGATGTTTGCAATAACTTTAATTACAAAATTTGAATAAACGAAAATTGACAAAGTAAAATTTTTGAGTGGGTAATTTAATACAAATTATATACGTAATACGTGAAAAGGCTGTAAATCAAGCTTAAATCTCTATGGGCCGAATTTTTGTTTCAAATCCAAAAAAAATGCTTGTTTGAGAATTTTTCAAAAGGTTTCAGGAATTTTCTTAGATACTTCTAGAATTTACTTCAGTTTTATTTGTAGGTTTGTAAAACTTTTCTTCATTCCATTTTACAAGAATTTTCTTAGACACTTAGAATTTTCTTCATTTTTTTTGTAGGTTTGTTTGTTTTCTTCATTGCATTATTCAAAAATGTTCTTATCAATATTTTTTTTGTATACTTCAAGAACTTTTCGGCAATTTTAATCACATTTTTCCAAAGACTTCTTGAATTTTGATCTATCTAGAACTTTTTTAGAAAGTGTTAATCAGTTTTTTAGGAATGTTCCTAAAGAATTCTAGAATTTTCTTCAGTTTCTTTTTTATACATTTTTAGAAGTTTCTAATAACATTCATTTCATTAATAATTAGAAAAAACACGAAAATATTTCGTAAAATCTACAACAAATGAGTCTTATTAAGACTACAAGAACAAACCACTTTTGATTGACTAATTATTAGTTAATTTTCTACAACGTAAAGGACTTATATATTTTATTATTCATTTCATTTTTTAAGAAATTTCCTTAATTTTTTTTAGAAGATTTTTACTAACTTTTATTACATTTTATGAGTTCAAGAATTTTCCTGATTTTTTTTTGTAGATTTCTAAAATTTTTCAGAAAGTTTCATTTAGTTTTTCAGAAAATTCTAGAAGACTAATAGTCTAATCTAGTTTTCTTCATTTTTTTTTTTGTAGGTTTGTAGAACTTTTTTTAATTCTATTTTTCAAGAATTTTCTTATAGACCTCTATAGAATTTTAATTAATATTTTTGTAAATTTCTAGAACTTCTCGGCAACTTTCATCGTATTTTTAAAGAATTTTTCTAAAGCGTTCTTGATATTTTCTTAGAGAGTTCTAGAATTTTCTTCAGTTTTTGTTTGTAAAACCTTCCAGTATCTTTCATTCCATTTTTTTTTTAAATTTCCTAATACGCCGCCTCCAGAATTTTCCTCAATTTTTTTTTTGTAGCTCTTAGATATTTTCAGTAACTTTTATTAAATTTTATCAGTTTAGGTTTCAAGTTTTTCAGGAATTTTCCTAGACTTTCCTGTTTTTTTTGTGTAGATTTGTTTAATTTTGTTTTTTCAGGAATTTTCTTAGAGACTTCTAGAATTTTCTTCAGTTATTTTTGTTGGTTTGTAGAACCCTTTTTTCATTCAATTTTTCAAGAATTTTTTTATGAGCCTCTAGAATTTTCCTCAATATTTTTTTTTTGTAGATTTCAAGAACTTCTCAGCAACTTTCATCATATTTTTGAAGAATTTTTCTAGAGAGTTCTTGAATTTTTTTTTGTGGATTTCTAGAACTTCTCAGCAACTTTCATCATTTCATTTTGAAGAATTATTCTAGAGAGTTCTTGAATGTCGTAGATTTCTAGAATTTTTTTAGAAAGGTTCATTCAGTTTATCAGGAATTTTCGTAGAGTTCTAGAATTTTCTTCAGTTTGTTTTTTTTTTATAGATTTCTAGAAATTTCTAGTAATTTTAATTCCGTTTTTTTTAAATTTTCTTACGAGCCTCTACAAATTTCTTAAATTGTTTTTGTAAATTTTTATCACACTTTTGAAGAATAATTCTAGGGTGACCTTGAATTTTGCTCAATATTTTTTGTAGATTTCTCAAACTGTACAGTCCTTTAAAAATCTTCTTAAGAGTTGTAAAAACTTTCTTTAGATTTTTTAAGTTTTCTAGATTTTCTCGGCTACTTTTATCACATTTTTAAAGAATTATTCTAAAGAGTTCTTGAATTTTTCAGTTACTTTCATTCCATCTTTCAAGAATTTTTCTCAACTTTGTAAATTTTTAGGGGGGTGGGTGGGGGGCCTCTATTCACCCAACAATCAGTAAAACATCATCAAAAATTCTTTGAAAAATTTGTATGAATAAATATCTAAAAATTACAATTATTTTCTGTTTATTTATATTCTACAATTTTTAATTAAAACCCTCTCTTATGTTTTACTGATTGGAGGGTGGGATAGAGGCCACCCATCCACCCTACATATACATGATAACTTTAATTCCTAATCGTTGATGATTTTGCTGCTAAAAACAATCAAACCCTTTATGTAATAAAAAATAAAACAAAATCAAAATTTAAGTTTAAATATAAATAATTTTCTGTAGCTAATATTGTCTAATTTATTTAAAGTCTGCCCACCCATCATGCAACAAATATTTACTAATTTACTCGCTCAAAAATTTTACCTTTTTAATTCCTACTTTTGTAATTAATTTTATTTCAAACCGCGATACTATCAGTAATTGAAATTTATGTGTATATGTAGGGTGGGTGGGTGGCCTCTATCCCACCCTCCAATCAGTAAAACATTATCAAAATTTGTATGAATATATCTCTAAAAATTGCAATTATTTTGTGTTTATACTTTTCAACTTTTAATTAAAACCCTCGCTTATGTTTCACTGATTGTAAGGTGGGATGGAGGCCACCCACCCACCCTACATATACACAATAACTTTAAATACGAATTGTTGATGATTTTGCTGCTTACAAAACAATAAAACTTTGCATGTAATAAAAAACAGCATAAACCAAATTAATTAATCTTATGGTATAGTAATTAATTTACGAGTGTTTCATTAATTTTCCAACCACCATAAATCAATTGTTTTGATGTTGTGTTAAAAATACGTTCATTACGGATTGATTTTGTAATTTTCAAACCGATTCCTGCTGTAATTATGGTTTTACAAATTTTACAATCTGCGAATGCATTTCCTCAACTCTGCTCAAATTCACGAGTGTTTTATGCAATTTCCAACCACCATCAATCAATTGTTTTGATATTGTTTTAAACATACGTTCATTTCGGATTGATTTTGTAATTTTTAAACCGATTCCTGCTGTAATTATGGTTTTACAAATTTTACAATCAGCGAATGCATTCCTTCAACTCTCCACAAATTCACGAGTGTTTTATGCAATTTCCAACCACCATTAATCGATTGTTTTGATGTTGTTTTAAAAATACGTTCATTATGGATTGATTTTGTGATTTTCAAACCGATTCCTGCTGTAATTATGGTTTTACAAATTTTACAATCAGCGAATGCATTTCCTCAACTCTGCACAAATTCACGAGTGTTTTATGCAATTTCTAACCACCACTAATCAATTGTTTTGATGTTGTCTTAAAAATACGTTCATTATGGATTGATTTTGTGATTTTCAAACCGATTCCTGCTATATTTATGGTTTTACAAATTTTACAATCAGCGAATGCATTCCTTCAACTCTGCTCAAATTCACGAGTGTTTTATGCAATTTCCAACCACCAGTAATCAATTGTTTTGATGTTGTGTTAAAAATACGTTCATTACGGATTGATTTTGTGATTTTCAAACCGTTTCCTGCTGTAATTATGGTTTTACAAAGTTTACAATCAGCGAATGCATTCCTTGAACTTTGCTCAAATCACGAGGGTTTTAATCAATTTCCAACCACCATTAATCAATTGTTTTGATGTTGTCTTAAAAATACGTTCATTATGGATTGATTTTGTGATTTTCAAACCGATTCCTGCTGTAATTATGGTTTTACAAATTTTACAATCAGCGAATGCATTCCTTCAACTCTCCACAAATTCACGAGTGTTTTATGCAATTTCCAACCACCATTAATCGATTGTTTTGATGTTGTTTTAAAAATACGTTCATTACGGATTGATTTTGTAATTTTCAAACCGATTCCTGCTGTAATTATGGTTTTACAAATTTTACAATCAGCGAATGCATTATTTCAACTCTGCTCAAATTCACGAGTGTTTTATGCAATTTCCAACCACCTCAAATCGATTGTTTTGATGTTGTGTTAAAAATACGTTCATTACGGATTGATTTTGTGATTTTCAAACCAATTCCTGCTGTAATTATGGTTTTACAAATTTTACAATCAGCGAATGCATTCCTTCAACTCTGCACAAATTCACGAGTGTTTTATGTAATTTCCAACCACCACAAATCGATTGTTTTGATGTTGTTTTAAAAATACGTTAATTACGGTTTGATTTTGTAATTTTTAAACCGATTCCTGCTGTAATTATGGTTTTACAAATTTTACAATCAGCGAATGCATTCCTTCAACTCTGCTCAAATTCACGAGTGTTTTATGCAATTTCCAACCACCATTAATCGATTGTTTTGATGTTGTTTTAAAAATACGTTCATTACGGATTGATTTTGTAATTTTCAAACCGATTCCTGCTGTAATTATGGTTTTACAAATTTTACAATCAGCGAATGCATTATTTCAACTCTGCACAAATTCACGAGTGTTTTATGCAATTTCCAACCACCATTAATTAATTGTTTTGATGTTGTGTTAAAAATACGTTCATTATGGTTTGATTTTGTAATTTTCAAACCGATTCCTGCTGTAATTATGGTTTTACAAATTTTACAATCAGCGAATTCATTCCTTCAACTCTGCACAAATTCACGAGTGTTTTATGCAATTTCCAACCACCATTAATCAATTGTTTTGAGGTTGTGTTAAAAATACATTCATTACGGATTGATTTTGTAATTTTCAAACAGATTCCTGCTGTAATTATGGTTTTACAAATTTTACAATCAGCGAATGCATTCCCTCAACTCTGCTCAAATTCGCGAGTGTTTTATGCAATTTCCAACCACCATAAATCAATTGTTTTGATGTTGTTTTAAAAATACGTTCATTACGGTTTGATTTTGTAATTTTCAAACCGATTCCTGCTGTAATTATGGTTTTACAAATTTTACAATCAGCGAATGCATTCCTTCAACTCTGCACAAATTCACGAGTGTTTTATGTAATTTCCAACCACCACAAATCGATTGTTTTGATGTTGTTTTAAAAATACGTTAATTACGGTTTGATTTTGTAATTTTTAAACCGATTCCTGCTGTAATTATGGTTTTACAAATTTTACAATCAGCGAATGCATTCCTTCAACTCTGCTCAAATTCACGAGTGTTTTATGCAATTTCCAACCACCTCAAATCGATTGTTTTGATGTTGTGTTAAAAATACGTTCATTGCGAATTGATTTTGTAATTTTCAAACCGATTCCTGCTGTAATTATGGTTTTACAAATTTTACAATCAGCGAATGCATTCCTTCAACTCTGCACAAATTGACGAGTGTTTTATGCAATTTCCAACCACCACTAATCAATTGTTTTCATGTTGTTTTAAACATACGTTCATTACGGTTTGATTTTCTAATTTTCAAACCGATTCCTGCTGTAATTATGGTTTTGCAAATTTTACAATCAGCGAATGCATTCCTTCAACTCTGCTCAAATTCACGAGTGTTTTATGCAATTTCCAACCACCATCAATCAATTGTTTTGATGTTGTGTTAAAAATACGTTCATTACGGATTGATTTTGTAATTTTCAAACCGATTCCTGCTGTAATTATGGTTTTACAAATTTTACAATGGGCGAATGCATTCCTTCAACTTTGCTCAAATTCACGAGTGTTTTATTCAATTTACAACCACCTCAAATCGATTGTTTTTATGTTGTGTTAAAAATACGTTAATTACTGATTGATTTTGTAAATTTCAAACCGATTCCTGCTGTAATTATGGTTTTACGAATTTTACAATCGGCGAATGCATTCCCTCAACTCTGCCCAAATTCACGAGTGTTTTATGCAATTTCCAACCACCTCAAATCATTTGTTTTGATGTTGTTTTAAAAATACGTCCATTACGGTTTGATTTTGTAATTTTAAAACCGATTCCTGCTGTAATTATGGTTTTACAAATTTTACAATCAGCGAATGCATTCCTTCAACTCTGCACAAATTCACGAGTGTTTTATGCAATTTCCAACCACCACAAATCGATTGTTTTGATATTGTTTTAAAAATACGTTCATTAGGGTTTGATTTTGTAATTTTCAAACCGTTTCCTGCTGTAATTATGGTTTTACAAAGTTTACAATCAGCGAATGCATTCCTTGAACTTTGCTCAAATCACGAGGGTTTTAATCAATTTCCAACCACCATTAATCAATTCTTTTGATGTTGTCTTAAAAATACGTTCATTACGGTTTGATTTTGTAATTTTCAAACCGATTCCTGCTGTAATTATGGTTTTACAAATTTTACAATTAGCGAATGCATTCCTTCAACTCTGCACAAATTCACGAATGTTTTATGCAATTTTCAACCACCACTAATCAATTGTTTTCATGTTGTTTTAAAAATACGTCCATTACGGTTTGATTTTGTAATTTTAAAACCGATTCCTGCTGTAATTATGGTTTTACAAATTTTACAATTAGCGAATGCATTCCTTCAACTCTGCACAAATTCACGAGTGTTTTATGCAATTTCCAACCACCACTAATCAATTGTTTTCATGTTGTTTTAAACATACGTTCATTACGGTTTGATTTTGTAATTTTCAAACCGATTCCTGCTGTAATTATGGTTTTGCAAATTTTACAATCAGCGAATGCATTCCTTCAACTCCGCTCAAATTCACGAGTGTTTTATGCAATTTCCAACCACCTCAAATCGATTGTTTTGATGTTGTGTTAAAAATACGTTCATTGCGAATTGATTTTGTAATTTTCAAACCGATTCCTGCTGTAATTATGGTTTTACAAATTTTATAATCAGCGAATGCATTCGTTCAACTCTGCCCAAATTCATAAGTGTTTTATGCAATTTCCAACCACCTCAAATCAATTGATTTGATGTTGTGTTAAAAATACCGTCATTACGGTTTGATTTTGTAATTTTCAAACCGATTCCTGCTGTAATTATGGTTTTACAAATTTTACAATCAGCGAATGCATTCCTTCAACTCTGCAGAAATTCACGAGTGTTTTATGCAATTTCCAACCACCATAAATCAATTGTTTTGATGTTGTTTTAAAAATACGTTCATTATGGATTGATTTTGTAATTTTAAAACCGATTCCTGCTGTAATTATGGTTTTACAAATTTTACAATCAGCGAATGCATTCCTTCAACTCTGCACAAATTCACGAGTGTTTTATGCAATTTCCAACCACCACAAATCGATTGTTTTGATATTGTTTTAAAAATACGTTCATTAGGGTTTGATTTTGTAATTTTCAAACCGTTTCCTGCTGTAATTATGGTTTTACAAAGTTTACAATCAGCGAATGCATTCCTTGAACTTTGCTCAAATCACGAGGGTTTTAATCAATTTCCAACCACCATTAATCAATTCTTTTGATGTTGTCTTAAAAATACGTTCATTACGGTTTGATTTTGTAATTTTCAAACCGATTCCTGCTGTAATTATGGTTTTACAAATTTTACAATTAGCGAATGCATTCCTTCAACTCTGCACAAATTCACGAGTGTTTTATGCAATTTTCAACCACCACTAATCAATTGTTTTCATGTTGTTTTAAACATACGTTCATTACGGTTTGATTTTGTAATTTTCAAACCGATTCCTGCTGTAATTATGGTTTTGCAAATTTTACAATCAGCGAATGCATTCCTTCAACTCCGCTCAAATTCACGAGTGTTTTATGCAATTTCCAACCACCTCAAATCGATTGTTTTGATGTTGTGTTAAAAATACGTTCATTGCGAATTGATTTTGTAATTTTCAAACCGATTCCTGCTGTAATTATGGTTTTACAAATTTTACAATCAACGAATGCATTCCCTCAACTCTGCCCAAATTCACGAGTGTTTTATGCAATTTCCAACCACCACTAATCAATTGTTTTGATGTTGTTTTAAAAATACGTTCATTATGGTTTGATTTTGTCATTTTAAAACCGATTCCTGCTGTAATTATGGTTTTACAAATTTTATAATCAGCGAATGCATTCGTTCAACTCTGCCCAAATTCATAAGTGTTTTATGCAATTTCCAACCACCTCAAATCAATTGATTTGATGTTGTGTTAAAAATACCGTCATTACGGTTTGATTTTGTAATTTTCAAACCGATTCCTGCTGTAATTATGGTTTTACAAATTTTACAATCAGCGAATGCATTCCTTCAACTCTGCACAAATTCACGAGTGTTTTATGTAATTTCCAACCACCACAAATCGATTGTTTTGATGTTGTTTTAAAAATACGTTAATTACGGTTTGATTTTGTAATTTTTAAACCGATTCCTGCTGTAATTATGGTTTTACAAATTTTACAATCAGCGAATGCATTCCTTCAACTCTGCTCAAATTCACGAGTGTTTTATGCAATTTCCAACCACCTCAAATCGATTGTTTTGATGTTGTGTTAAAAATACGTTCATTATGGTTTGATTTTGTCATTTTAAAACCGATTCCTGCTGTAATTATGGTTTTACAAATTTTATAATCAGCGAATGCATTCGTTCAACTCTGCCCAAATTCACGAGTGTTTTATGCAATTTCCAACCACCTCAAATCATTTGTTTTGATGTTGTTTTAAAAATACGTCCATTACGGTTTGATTTTGTAATTTTAAAACCGATTCCTGCTGTAATTATGGTTTTACAAATTTTACAATCAGCGAATGCATTCCTTCAACTCTGCTCAAATTCACGAGTGTTTTATGCAATTTCCAACCACCACTAATCAATTGTTTTCATGTTGTTTTAAACATACGTTCATTACGGTTTGATTTTGTAATTTTCAAACCGATTCCTGCTGTAATTATGGTTTTGCAAATTTTACAATCAGCGAATGCATTCCTTCAACTCCGCTCAAATTCACGAGTGTTTTATGCAATTTCCAACCACCTCAAATCGATTGTTTTGATGTTGTGTTAAAAATACGTTCATTGCGAATTGATTTTGTAATTTTCAAACCGATTCCTGCTGTAATTATGGTTTTACAAATTTTATAATCAGCGAATGCATTCCTTCAACTCTGCTCAAATTCACGAGTGTTTTATGCAATTTCCAACCACCACTAATCAATTGTTTTCATGTTGTTTTAAACATACGTTCATTACGGTTTGATTTTGTAATTTTCAAACCGATTCCTGCTGTAATTATGGTTTTGCAAATTTTACAATCAGCGAATGCATTCCTTCAACTCCGCTCAAATTCACGAGTGTTTTATGCAATTTCCAACCACCTCAAATCGATTGTTTTGATGTTGTGTTAAAAATACGTTCATTGCGAATTGATTTTGTAATTTTCAAACCGATTCCTGCTGTAATTATGGTTTTACAAATTTTATAATCAGCGAATGCATTCCTTCAACTCTGCTCAAATTCACGAGTGTTTTATGCAATTTCCAACCACCTCAAATCGATTGTTTTGATGTTGTTTTAAACATACGTTCATTACGAATCGATTTTGTAATTTTCAAACCGATTCCTGCTGTAATTATAGTTTTACAAATTTTACAATCAGCGAATGCATTCCTTCAACTCTGCACAAATTCACGAGTGTTTTATGCAATTTCCAACCACCACTAATCAATTGTTTTGATGTTGTTTTAAAAATACGTTCATTACGGTTTGATTTTGTAATTTTCAAACCGATTCCTGCTGTAATTATGGTTTTACAAATTTTATAATCAGCGAATGCATTATTTCAACTCTGCCCAAATTCACGAGTGTTTTATGCAATTTCCAACCACCTCAAATCGATTGTTTTGATGTTGTTTTAAAAATACGTTCATTACGGTTTGATTTTGTAATTTTCAAACCGATTCCTGCTGTAATTATGGTTTTGCAAATTTTACAATCAGCGAATGCATTCCTTCAACTCCGCTCAAATTCACGAGTGTTTTATGCAATTTCCAACCACCTCAAATCGATTGTTTTGATGTTGTGTTAAACATACGTTCATTACGGTTTGATTTTGTAATTTTCAAACCGATTCCTGCTGTAATTATGGTTTTACAAATTTTACAATCAACGAATGCATTCCCTCAACTCTGCCCAAATTCACGAGTGTTTTATGCAATTTCCAACCACCACTAATCAATTGTTTTGATGTTGTTTTAAAAATACGTTCATTATGGTTTGATTTTGTCATTTTAAAACCGATTCCTGCTGTAATTATGGTTTTACAAATTTTATAATCAGCGAATGCATTCGTTCAACTCTGCCCAAATTCACGAGTGTTTTATGCAATTTCCAACCACCTCAAATCATTTGTTTTGATGTTGTTTTAAAAATACGTCCATTACGGTTTGATTTTGTAATTTTAAAACCGATTCCTGCTGTAATTATGGTTTTACAAATTTTACAATCAGCGAATGCATTCCTTCAACTCTGCTCAAATTCACGAGTGTTTTATGCAATTTCCAACCACCACTAATCAATTGTTTTCATGTTGTTTTAAACATACGTTCATTACGGTTTGATTTTGTAATTTTCAAACCGATTCCTGCTGTAATTATGGTTTTGCAAATTTTACAATCAGCGAATGCATTCCTTCAACTCCGCTCAAATTCACGAGTGTTTTATGCAATTTCCAACCACCTCAAATCGATTGTTTTGATGTTGTGTTAAAAATACGTTCATTGCGAATTGATTTTGTAATTTTCAAACCGATTCCTGCTGTAATTATGGTTTTACAAATTTTATAATCAGCGAATGCATTCCTTCAACTCTGCTCAAATTCACGAGTGTTTTATGCAATTTCCAACCACCACTAATCAATTGTTTTCATGTTGTTTTAAACATACGTTCATTACGGTTTGATTTTGTAATTTTCAAACCGATTCCTGCTGTAATTATGGTTTTGCAAATTTTACAATCAGCGAATGCATTCCTTCAACTCCGCTCAAATTCACGAGTGTTTTATGCAATTTCCAACCACCTCAAATCGATTGTTTTGATGTTGTGTTAAAAATACGTTCATTGCGAATTGATTTTGTAATTTTCAAACCGATTCCTGCTGTAATTATGGTTTTACAAATTTTACAATTAGCGAATGCATTCCTTCAACTCTGCACAAATTCACGAGTGTTTTATGCAATTTCCAACCACCACTAATCAATTGTTTTCATGTTGTTTTAAACATACGTTCATTACGGTTTGATTTTGTAATTTTCAAACCGATTCCTGCTGTAATTATGGTTTTGCAAATTTTACAATCAGCGAATGCATTCCTTCAACTCTGCTCAAATTCACGAGTGTTTTATGCAATTTCCAACCACCATCAATCAATTGTTTTGATGTTGTGTTAAAAATACGTTCATTACGGATTGATTTTGTAATTTTCAAACCGATTCCTGCTGTAATTATGGTTTTACGAATTTTACAATCGGCGAATGCATTCCTTCAACTCTGCCCAAATTCACGAGTGTTTTATGCAATTTCCAACCACCTCAAATCATTTGTTTTGATGTTGTTTTAAAAATACGTCCATTACGGTTTGATTTTGTAATTTTAAAACCGATTCCTGCTGTAATTATGGTTTTACAAATTTTACAATCAGCGAATGCATTCACTCAACTCTGCACAAATTCACGAGTGTTTTATGCAATTTCCAACCACCATTAATCGATTGTTTTGATGTTGTTTTAGAAATACGTGCAATACGGATTGATTTTGTAATTTTCAAACCGATTCCTGCTGTAATTATGGTTTTACAAATTTTATAATCAGCGAATGCATTATTTCAACTCTGCCCAAATTCACGAGTGTTTTATGCAATTTCCAACCACCTCAAATCGATTGTTTTGATGTTGTTTTAAAAATACGTTCATTACGAATCGATTTTGTAATTTTCAAACCGATTCCTGCTGTAATTATGGTTTTGCAAATTTTACAATCAACGAATGCATTCCCTCAACTCTGCCCAAATTCACGAGTGTTTTATGCAATTTCCAACCACCACTAATCAATTGTTTTGATGTTGTTTTAAAAATACGTTCATTATGGTTTGATTTTGTCATTTTAAAACCGATTCCTGCTGTAATTATGGTTTTACAAATTTTACAATCAGCGAATGCATTCCTTCAACTCCGCTCAAATTCACGAGTGTTTTATGCAATTTCCAACCACCACTAATCAATTGTTTTCATGTTGTTTTAAACATACGTTCATTACGGTTTGATTTTGTAATTTTCAAACCGATTCCTGCTGTAATTATGGTTTTGCAAATTTTACAATCAGCGAATGCATTCCTTCAACTCCGCTCAAATTCACGAGTGTTTTATGCAATTTCCAACCACCTCAAATCGATTGTTTTGATGTTGTGTTAAAAATACGTTCATTGCGAATTGATTTTGTAATTTTCAAACCGATTCCTGCTGTAATTATGGTTTTACAAATTTTACAATCAGCGAATGCATTCCTTCAACTCTGCCCAAATTCACGAGTGTTTTATGCAATTTCCAACCACCTCAAATCATTTGTTTTGATGTTGTTTTAAAAATACGTCCATTACGGTTTGATTTTGTAATTTTAAAACCGATTCCTGCTGTAATTATGGTTTTACAAATTTTACAATCAGCGAATGCATTCACTCAACTCTGCACAAATTCACGAGTGTTTTATGCAATTTCCAACCACCATCAATCAATTGTTTTGATGTTGTGTTAAAAATACGTTCATTACGGATTGATTTTGTAATTTTCAAACCGATTCCTGCTGTAATTATGGTTTTACGAATTTTACAATCGGCGAATGCATTCCTTCAACTCTGCCCAAATTCACGAGTGTTTTATGCAATTTCCAACCACCTCAAATCATTTGTTTTGATGTTGTTTTAAAAATACGTCCATTACGGTTTGATTTTGTAATTTTAAAACCGATTCCTGCTGTAATTATGGTTTTACAAATTTTACAATCAGCGAATGCATTCACTCAACTCTGCACAAATTCACGAGTGTTTTATGCAATTTCCAACCACCATTAATCGATTGTTTTGATGTTGTTTTAGAAATACGTGCAATACGGATTGATTTTGTAATTTTCAAACCGATTCCTGCTGTAATTATGGTTTTACAAATTTTATAATCAGCGAATGCATTATTTCAACTCTGCCCAAATTCACGAGTGTTTTATGCAATTTCCAACCACCTCAAATCGATTGTTTTGATGTTGTTTTAAAAATACGTTCATTACGAATCGATTTTGTAATTTTCAAACCGATTCCTGCTGTAATTATGGTTTTGCAAATTTTACAATCAACGAATGCATTCCCTCAACTCTGCCCAAATTCACGAGTGTTTTATGCAATTTCCAACCACCACTAATCAATTGTTTTGATGTTGTTTTAAAAATACGTTCATTATGGTTTGATTTTGTCATTTTAAAACCGATTCCTGCTGTAATTATGGTTTTACAAATTTTACAATCAGCGAATGCATTCCTTCAACTCCGCTCAAATTCACGAGTGTTTTATGCAATTTCCAACCACCACTAATCAATTGTTTTCATGTTGTTTTAAACATACGTTCATTACGGTTTGATTTTGTAATTTTCAAACCGATTCCTGCTGTAATTATGGTTTTGCAAATTTTACAATCAGCGAATGCATTCCTTCAACTCCGCTCAAATTCACGAGTGTTTTATGCAATTTCCAACCACCACTAATCAATTGTTTTCATGTTGTTTTAAACATACGTTCATTACGGTTTGATTTTGTAATTTTCAAACCGATTCCTGCTGTAATTATGGTTTTACAAATTTTACAATCAGCGAATGCATTCCTTCAACTCTGCTCAAATTCACGAGTGTTTTATGCAATTTCCAACCACCTCAAATCGATTGTTTTGATGTTGTGTTAAAAATACGTTCATTGCGAATTGATTTTGTAATTTTCAAACCGATTCCTGCTGTAATTATGGTTTTACAAATTTTATAATCAGCGAATGCATTCCTTCAACTCTGCTCAAATTCACGAGTGTTTTATGCAATTTCCAACCACCACTAATCAATTGTTTTCATGTTGTTTTAAACATACGTTCATTACGGTTTGATTTTGTAATTTTCAAACCGATTCCTGCTGTAATTATGGTTTTGCAAATTTTACAATCAGCGAATGCATTCCTTCAACTCCGCTCAAATTCACGAGTGTTTTATGCAATTTCCAACCACCTCAAATCGATTGTTTTGATGTTGTGTTAAAAATACGTTCATTGCGAATTGATTTTGTAATTTTCAAACCGATTCCTGCTGTAATTATGGTTTTACAAATTTTATAATCAGCGAATGCATTCCTTCAACTCTGCTCAAATTCACGAGTGTTTTATGCAATTTCCAACCACCACTAATCAATTGTTTTCATGTTGTTTTAAACATACGTTCATTACGGTTTGATTTTGTAATTTTCAAACCGATTCCTGCTGTAATTATGGTTTTACAAATTTTACAATCAGCGAATGCATTCCTTCAACTCTGCTCAAATTCACGAGTGTTTTATGCAATTTCCAACCACCACTAATCAATTGTTTTCATGTTGTTTTAAAAATACGTTCATTGCGAATTGATTTTGTAATTTTCAAACCGATTCCTGCTGTAATTATGGTTTTACAAATTTTACAATCAGCGAATGCATTCCTTCAACTCTGCTCAAATTCACGAGTGTTTTATGCAATTTCCAACCACCTCAAATCATTTGTTTTGATGTTGTTTTAAAAATACGTCCATTACGGTTTGATTTTGTAATTTTAAAACCGATTCCTGCTGTAATTATGGTTTTACAAATTTTACAATCAGCGAATGCATTCCTTCAACTCTGCTCAAATTCACGAGTGTTTTATGCAATTTCCAACCACCACTAATCAATTGTTTTCATGTTGTTTTAAACATACGTTCATTACGGTTTGATTTTGTAATTTTCAAACCGATTCCTGCTGTAATTATGGTTTTGCAAATTTTACAATCAGCGAATGCATTCCTTCAACTCCGCTCAAATTCACGAGTGTTTTATGCAATTTCCAACCACCTCAAATCGATTGTTTTGATGTTGTGTTAAAAATACGTTCATTGCGAATTGATTTTGTAATTTTCAAACCGATTCCTGCTGTAATTATGGTTTTACAAATTTTATAATCAGCGAATGCATTCCTTCAACTCTGCTCAAATTCACGAGTGTTTTATGCAATTTCCAACCACCACTAATCAATTGTTTTCATGTTGTTTTAAACATACGTTCATTACGGTTTGATTTTGTAATTTTCAAACCGATTCCTGCTGTAATTATGGTTTTGCAAATTTTACAATCAGCGAATGCATTCCTTCAACTCCGCTCAAATTCACGAGTGTTTTATGCAATTTCCAACCACCTCAAATCGATTGTTTTGATGTTGTGTTAAAAATACGTTCATTGCGAATTGATTTTGTAATTTTCAAACCGATTCCTGCTGTAATTATGGTTTTACAAATTTTACAATCAGCGAATGCATTCCTTCAACTCTGCTCAAATTCACGAGTGTTTTATGCAATTTCCAACCACCTCAAATCATTTGTTTTGATGTTGTTTTAAAAATACGTCCATTACGGTTTGATTTTGTAATTTTAAAACCGATTCCTGCTGTAATTATGGTTTTACAAATTTTACAATCAGCGAATGCATTCCTTCAACTCTGCTCAAATTCACGAGTGTTTTATGCAATTTCCAACCACCACTAATCAATTGTTTTCATGTTGTTTTAAACATACGTTCATTACGGTTTGATTTTGTAATTTTCAAACCGATTCCTGCTGTAATTATGGTTTTGCAAATTTTACAATCAGCGAATGCATTCCTTCAACTCCGCTCAAATTCACGAGTGTTTTATGCAATTTCCAACCACCTCAAATCGATTGTTTTGATGTTGTGTTAAAAATACGTTCATTGCGAATTGATTTTGTAATTTTCAAACCGATTCCTGCTGTAATTATGGTTTTACAAATTTTATAATCAGCGAATGCATTCCTTCAACTCTGCTCAAATTCACGAGTGTTTTATGCAATTTCCAACCACCACTAATCAATTGTTTTCATGTTGTTTTAAACATACGTTCATTACGGTTTGATTTTGTAATTTTCAAACCGATTCCTGCTGTAATTATGGTTTTGCAAATTTTACAATCAGCGAATGCATTCCTTCAACTCCGCTCAAATTCACGAGTGTTTTATGCAATTTCCAACCACCTCAAATCGATTGTTTTGATGTTGTGTTAAAAATACGTTCATTGCGAATTGATTTTGTAATTTTCAAACCGATTCCTGCTGTAATTATGGTTTTACAAATTTTATAATCAGCGAATGCATTCCTTCAACTCTGCTCAAATTCACGAGTGTTTTATGCAATTTCCAACCACCTCAAATCGATTGTTTTGATGTTGTTTTAAACATACGTTCATTACGAATCGATTTTGTAATTTTCAAACCGATTCCTGCTGTAATTATAGTTTTACAAATTTTACAATCAGCGAATGCATTCCTTCAACTCTGCACAAATTCACGAGTGTTTTATGCAATTTCCAACCACCACTAATCAATTGTTTTGATGTTGTTTTAAAAATACGTTCATTACGGTTTGATTTTGTAATTTTCAAACCGATTCCTGCTGTAATTATGGTTTTACAAATTTTATAATCAGCGAATGCATTATTTCAACTCTGCCCAAATTCACGAGTGTTTTATGCAATTTCCAACCACCTCAAATCGATTGTTTTGATGTTGTTTTAAAAATACGTTCATTACGGTTTGATTTTGTAATTTTCAAACCGATTCCTGCTGTAATTATGGTTTTGCAAATTTTACAATCAGCGAATGCATTCCTTCAACTCCGCTCAAATTCACGAGTGTTTTATGCAATTTCCAACCACCTCAAATCGATTGTTTTGATGTTGTGTTAAACATACGTTCATTACGGTTTGATTTTGTAATTTTCAAACCGATTCCTGCTGTAATTATGGTTTTACAAATTTTACAATCAACGAATGCATTCCCTCAACTCTGCCCAAATTCACGAGTGTTTTATGCAATTTCCAACCACCACTAATCAATTGTTTTGATGTTGTTTTAAAAATACGTTCATTATGGTTTGATTTTGTCATTTTAAAACCGATTCCTGCTGTAATTATGGTTTTACAAATTTTATAATCAGCGAATGCATTCGTTCAACTCTGCCCAAATTCACGAGTGTTTTATGCAATTTCCAACCACCTCAAATCATTTGTTTTGATGTTGTTTTAAAAATACGTCCATTACGGTTTGATTTTGTAATTTTAAAACCGATTCCTGCTGTAATTATGGTTTTACAAATTTTACAATCAGCGAATGCATTCCTTCAACTCTGCTCAAATTCACGAGTGTTTTATGCAATTTCCAACCACCACTAATCAATTGTTTTCATGTTGTTTTAAACATACGTTCATTACGGTTTGATTTTGTAATTTTCAAACCGATTCCTGCTGTAATTATGGTTTTGCAAATTTTACAATCAGCGAATGCATTCCTTCAACTCCGCTCAAATTCACGAGTGTTTTATGCAATTTCCAACCACCTCAAATCGATTGTTTTGATGTTGTGTTAAAAATACGTTCATTGCGAATTGATTTTGTAATTTTCAAACCGATTCCTGCTGTAATTATGGTTTTACAAATTTTATAATCAGCGAATGCATTCCTTCAACTCTGCTCAAATTCACGAGTGTTTTATGCAATTTCCAACCACCACTAATCAATTGTTTTGATGTTGTTTTAAAAATACGTTCATTATGGTTTGATTTTGTCATTTTAAAACCGATTCCTGCTGTAATTATGGTTTTACAAATTTTACAATCAGCGAATGCATTCCTTCAACTCCGCTCAAATTCACGAGTGTTTTATGCAATTTCCAACCACCACTAATCAATTGTTTTCATGTTGTTTTAAACATACGTTCATTACGGTTTGATTTTGTAATTTTCAAACCGATTCCTGCTGTAATTATGGTTTTGCAAATTTTACAATCAGCGAATGCATTCCTTCAACTCCGCTCAAATTCACGAGTGTTTTATGCAATTTCCAACCACCACTAATCAATTGTTTTCATGTTGTTTTAAACATACGTTCATTACGGTTTGATTTTGTAATTTTCAAACCGATTCCTGCTGTAATTATGGTTTTACAAATTTTACAATCAGCGAATGCATTCCTTCAACTCTGCTCAAATTCACGAGTGTTTTATGCAATTTCCAACCACCTCAAATCATTTGTTTTGATGTTGTTTTAAAAATACGTCCATTACGGTTTGATTTTGTAATTTTAAAACCGATTCCTGCTGTAATTATGGTTTTACAAATTTTACAATCAGCGAATGCATTCCTTCAACTCTGCTCAAATTCACGAGTGTTTTATGCAATTTCCAACCACCACTAATCAATTGTTTTCATGTTGTTTTAAACATACGTTCATTACGGTTTGATTTTGTAATTTTCAAACCGATTCCTGCTGTAATTATGGTTTTGCAAATTTTACAATCAGCGAATGCATTCCTTCAACTCCGCTCAAATTCACGAGTGTTTTATGCAATTTCCAACCACCTCAAATCGATTGTTTTGATGTTGTGTTAAAAATACGTTCATTGCGAATTGATTTTGTAATTTTCAAACCGATTCCTGCTGTAATTATGGTTTTACAAATTTTATAATCAGCGAATGCATTCCTTCAACTCTGCTCAAATTCACGAGTGTTTTATGCAATTTCCAACCACCACTAATCAATTGTTTTCATGTTGTTTTAAACATACGTTCATTACGGTTTGATTTTGTAATTTTCAAACCGATTCCTGCTGTAATTATGGTTTTACAAATTTTACAATCAGCGAATGCATTCCTTCAACTCTGCTCAAATTCACGAGTGTTTTATGCAATTTCCAACCACCACTAATCAATTGTTTTCATGTTGTTTTAAAAATACGTTCATTGCGAATTGATTTTGTAATTTTCAAACCGATTCCTGCTGTAATTATGGTTTTACAAATTTTACAATCAGCGAATGCATTCCTTCAACTCTGCTCAAATTCACGAGTGTTTTATGCAATTTCCAACCACCTCAAATCATTTGTTTTGATGTTGTTTTAAAAATACGTCCATTACGGTTTGATTTTGTAATTTTAAAACCGATTCCTGCTGTAATTATGGTTTTACAAATTTTACAATCAGCGAATGCATTCCTTCAACTCTGCTCAAATTCACGAGTGTTTTATGCAATTTCCAACCACCACTAATCAATTGTTTTCATGTTGTTTTAAACATACGTTCATTACGGTTTGATTTTGTAATTTTCAAACCGATTCCTGCTGTAATTATGGTTTTGCAAATTTTACAATCAGCGAATGCATTCCTTCAACTCCGCTCAAATTCACGAGTGTTTTATGCAATTTCCAACCACCTCAAATCGATTGTTTTGATGTTGTGTTAAAAATACGTTCATTGCGAATTGATTTTGTAATTTTCAAACCGATTCCTGCTGTAATTATGGTTTTACAAATTTTATAATCAGCGAATGCATTCCTTCAACTCTGCTCAAATTCACGAGTGTTTTATGCAATTTCCAACCACCACTAATCAATTGTTTTCATGTTGTTTTAAACATACGTTCATTACGGTTTGATTTTGTAATTTTCAAACCGATTCCTGCTGTAATTATGGTTTTGCAAATTTTACAATCAGCGAATGCATTCCTTCAACTCCGCTCAAATTCACGAGTGTTTTATGCAATTTCCAACCACCTCAAATCGATTGTTTTGATGTTGTGTTAAAAATACGTTCATTGCGAATTGATTTTGTAATTTTCAAACCGATTCCTGCTGTAATTATGGTTTTACAAATTTTACAATCAGCGAATGCATTCCTTCAACTCTGCTCAAATTCACGAGTGTTTTATGCAATTTCCAACCACCTCAAATCATTTGTTTTGATGTTGTTTTAAAAATACGTCCATTACGGTTTGATTTTGTAATTTTAAAACCGATTCCTGCTGTAATTATGGTTTTACAAATTTTACAATCAGCGAATGCATTCCTTCAACTCTGCTCAAATTCACGAGTGTTTTATGCAATTTCCAACCACCACTAATCAATTGTTTTCATGTTGTTTTAAACATACGTTCATTACGGTTTGATTTTGTAATTTTCAAACCGATTCCTGCTGTAATTATGGTTTTGCAAATTTTACAATCAGCGAATGCATTCCTTCAACTCCGCTCAAATTCACGAGTGTTTTATGCAATTTCCAACCACCTCAAATCGATTGTTTTGATGTTGTGTTAAAAATACGTTCATTGCGAATTGATTTTGTAATTTTCAAACCGATTCCTGCTGTAATTATGGTTTTACAAATTTTATAATCAGCGAATGCATTCCTTCAACTCTGCTCAAATTCACGAGTGTTTTATGCAATTTCCAACCACCACTAATCAATTGTTTTCATGTTGTTTTAAACATACGTTCATTACGGTTTGATTTTGTAATTTTCAAACCGATTCCTGCTGTAATTATGGTTTTGCAAATTTTACAATCAGCGAATGCATTCCTTCAACTCCGCTCAAATTCACGAGTGTTTTATGCAATTTCCAACCACCTCAAATCGATTGTTTTGATGTTGTGTTAAAAATACGTTCATTGCGAATTGATTTTGTAATTTTCAAACCGATTCCTGCTGTAATTATGGTTTTACAAATTTTATAATCAGCGAATGCATTCCTTCAACTCTGCTCAAATTCACGAGTGTTTTATGCAATTTCCAACCACCTCAAATCGATTGTTTTGATGTTGTTTTAAACATACGTTCATTACGAATCGATTTTGTAATTTTCAAACCGATTCCTGCTGTAATTATAGTTTTACAAATTTTACAATCAGCGAATGCATTCCTTCAACTCTGCACAAATTCACGAGTGTTTTATGCAATTTCCAACCACCACTAATCAATTGTTTTGATGTTGTTTTAAAAATACGTTCATTACGGTTTGATTTTGTAATTTTCAAACCGATTCCTGCTGTAATTATGGTTTTACAAATTTTATAATCAGCGAATGCATTATTTCAACTCTGCCCAAATTCACGAGTGTTTTATGCAATTTCCAACCACCTCAAATCGATTGTTTTGATGTTGTTTTAAAAATACGTTCATTACGGTTTGATTTTGTAATTTTCAAACCGATTCCTGCTGTAATTATGGTTTTGCAAATTTTACAATCAGCGAATGCATTCCTTCAACTCCGCTCAAATTCACGAGTGTTTTATGCAATTTCCAACCACCTCAAATCGATTGTTTTGATGTTGTGTTAAACATACGTTCATTACGGTTTGATTTTGTAATTTTCAAACCGATTCCTGCTGTAATTATGGTTTTACAAATTTTACAATCAACGAATGCATTCCCTCAACTCTGCCCAAATTCACGAGTGTTTTATGCAATTTCCAACCACCACTAATCAATTGTTTTGATGTTGTTTTAAAAATACGTTCATTATGGTTTGATTTTGTCATTTTAAAACCGATTCCTGCTGTAATTATGGTTTTACAAATTTTATAATCAGCGAATGCATTCGTTCAACTCTGCCCAAATTCACGAGTGTTTTATGCAATTTCCAACCACCTCAAATCATTTGTTTTGATGTTGTTTTAAAAATACGTCCATTACGGTTTGATTTTGTAATTTTAAAACCGATTCCTGCTGTAATTATGGTTTTACAAATTTTACAATCAGCGAATGCATTCCTTCAACTCTGCTCAAATTCACGAGTGTTTTATGCAATTTCCAACCACCACTAATCAATTGTTTTCATGTTGTTTTAAACATACGTTCATTACGGTTTGATTTTGTAATTTTCAAACCGATTCCTGCTGTAATTATGGTTTTGCAAATTTTACAATCAGCGAATGCATTCCTTCAACTCCGCTCAAATTCACGAGTGTTTTATGCAATTTCCAACCACCTCAAATCGATTGTTTTGATGTTGTGTTAAAAATACGTTCATTGCGAATTGATTTTGTAATTTTCAAACCGATTCCTGCTGTAATTATGGTTTTACAAATTTTATAATCAGCGAATGCATTCCTTCAACTCTGCTCAAATTCACGAGTGTTTTATGCAATTTCCAACCACCACTAATCAATTGTTTTCATGTTGTTTTAAACATACGTTCATTACGGTTTGATTTTGTAATTTTCAAACCGATTCCTGCTGTAATTATGGTTTTGCAAATTTTACAATCAGCGAATGCATTCCTTCAACTCCGCTCAAATTCACGAGTGTTTTATGCAATTTCCAACCACCTCAAATCGATTGTTTTGATGTTGTGTTAAAAATACGTTCATTGCGAATTGATTTTGTAATTTTCAAACCGATTCCTGCTGTAATTATGGTTTTACAAATTTTACAATCAGCGAATGCATTCCTTCAACTCTGCTCAAATTCACGAGTGTTTTATGCAATTTCCAACCACCATCAATCAATTGTTTTGATGTTGTGTTAAAAATACGTTCATTACGGATTGATTTTGTAATTTTCAAACCGATTCCTGCTGTAATTATGGTTTTACGAATTTTACAATCGGCGAATGCATTCCTTCAACTCTGCCCAAATTCACGAGTGTTTTATGCAATTTCCAACCACCTCAAATCATTTGTTTTGATGTTGTTTTAAAAATACGTCCATTACGGTTTGATTTTGTAATTTTAAAACCGATTCCTGCTGTAATTATGGTTTTACAAATTTTACAATCAGCGAATGCATTCACTCAACTCTGCACAAATTCACGAGTGTTTTATGCAATTTCCAACCACCATTAATCGATTGTTTTGATGTTGTTTTAGAAATACGTGCAATACGGATTGATTTTGTAATTTTCAAACCGATTCCTGCTGTAATTATGGTTTTACAAATTTTATAATCAGCGAATGCATTATTTCAACTCTGCCCAAATTCACGAGTGTTTTATGCAATTTCCAACCACCTCAAATCGATTGTTTTGATGTTGTTTTAAAAATACGTTCATTACGAATCGATTTTGTAATTTTCAAACCGATTCCTGCTGTAATTATGGTTTTGCAAATTTTACAATCAACGAATGCATTCCCTCAACTCTGCCCAAATTCACGAGTGTTTTATGCAATTTCCAACCACCACTAATCAATTGTTTTGATGTTGTTTTAAAAATACGTTCATTATGGTTTGATTTTGTCATTTTAAAACCGATTCCTGCTGTAATTATGGTTTTACAAATTTTACAATCAGCGAATGCATTCCTTCAACTCCGCTCAAATTCACGAGTGTTTTATGCAATTTCCAACCACCACTAATCAATTGTTTTCATGTTGTTTTAAACATACGTTCATTACGGTTTGATTTTGTAATTTTCAAACCGATTCCTGCTGTAATTATGGTTTTGCAAATTTTACAATCAGCGAATGCATTCCTTCAACTCCGCTCAAATTCACGAGTGTTTTATGCAATTTCCAACCACCTCAAATCGATTGTTTTGATGTTGTGTTAAAAATACGTTCATTGCGAATTGATTTTGTAATTTTCAAACCGATTCCTGCTGTAATTATGGTTTTACAAATTTTACAATTAGCGAATGCATTCCCTCAACTCTGCCCAAATTCACGAGTGTTTTATGCAATTTCCAACCACCACTAATCAATTGTTTTGATGTTGTTTTAAAAATACGTTCATTATGGTTTGATTTTGTCATTTTAAAACCGATTCCTGCTGTAATTATGGTTTTACAAATTTTACAATCAGCGAATGCATTCCTTCAACTCCGCTCAAATTCACGAGTGTTTTATGCAATTTCCAACCACCACTAATCAATTGTTTTCATGTTGTTTTAAACATACGTTCATTACGGTTTGATTTTGTAATTTTCAAACCGATTCCTGCTGTAATTATGGTTTTGCAAATTTTACAATCAGCGAATGCATTCCTTCAACTCCGCTCAAATTCACGAGTGTTTTATGCAATTTCCAACCACCTCAAATCGATTGTTTTGATGTTGTGTTAAAAATACGTTCATTGCGAATTGATTTTGTAATTTTCAAACCGATTCCTGCTGTAATTATGGTTTTACAAATTTTATAATCAGCGAATGCATTCCTTCAACTCTGCTCAAATTCACGAGTGTTTTATGCAATTTCCAACCACCACTAATCAATTGTTTTCATGTTGTTTTAAACATACGTTCATTACGGTTTGATTTTGTAATTTTCAAACCGATTCCTGCTGTAATTATGGTTTTGCAAATTTTACAATCAGCGAATGCATTCCTTCAACTCCGCTCAAATTCACGAGTGTTTTATGCAATTTCCAACCACCTCAAATCGATTGTTTTGATGTTGTGTTAAAAATACGTTCATTGCGAATTGATTTTGTAATTTTCAAACCGATTCCTGCTGTAATTATGGTTTTACAAATTTTACAATCAGCGAATGCATTCCTTCAACTCTGCTCAAATTCACGAGTGTTTTATGCAATTTCCAACCACCTCAAATCATTTGTTTTGATGTTGTTTTAAAAATACGTCCATTACGGTTTGATTTTGTAATTTTAAAACCGATTCCTGCTGTAATTATGGTTTTACAAATTTTACAATCAGCGAATGCATTCCTTCAACTCTGCTCAAATTCACGAGTGTTTTATGCAATTTCCAACCACCACTAATCAATTGTTTTCATGTTGTTTTAAACATACGTTCATTACGGTTTGATTTTGTAATTTTCAAACCGATTCCTGCTGTAATTATGGTTTTGCAAATTTTACAATCAGCGAATGCATTCCTTCAACTCCGCTCAAATTCACGAGTGTTTTATGCAATTTCCAACCACCTCAAATCGATTGTTTTGATGTTGTGTTAAAAATACGTTCATTGCGAATTGATTTTGTAATTTTCAAACCGATTCCTGCTGTAATTATGGTTTTACAAATTTTATAATCAGCGAATGCATTCCTTCAACTCTGCTCAAATTCACGAGTGTTTTATGCAATTTCCAACCACCACTAATCAATTGTTTTCATGTTGTTTTAAACATACGTTCATTACGGTTTGATTTTGTAATTTTCAAACCGATTCCTGCTGTAATTATGGTTTTGCAAATTTTACAATCAGCGAATGCATTCCTTCAACTCCGCTCAAATTCACGAGTGTTTTATGCAATTTCCAACCACCTCAAATCGATTGTTTTGATGTTGTGTTAAAAATACGTTCATTGCGAATTGATTTTGTAATTTTCAAACCGATTCCTGCTGTAATTATGGTTTTACAAATTTTATAATCAGCGAATGCATTCCTTCAACTCTGCTCAAATTCACGAGTGTTTTATGCAATTTCCAACCACCTCAAATCGATTGTTTTGATGTTGTTTTAAACATACGTTCATTACGAATCGATTTTGTAATTTTCAAACCGATTCCTGCTGTAATTATAGTTTTACAAATTTTACAATCAGCGAATGCATTCCTTCAACTCTGCACAAATTCACGAGTGTTTTATGCAATTTCCAACCACCACTAATCAATTGTTTTGATGTTGTTTTAAAAATACGTTCATTACGGTTTGATTTTGTAATTTTCAAACCGATTCCTGCTGTAATTATGGTTTTACAAATTTTATAATCAGCGAATGCATTATTTCAACTCTGCCCAAATTCACGAGTGTTTTATGCAATTTCCAACCACCTCAAATCGATTGTTTTGATGTTGTTTTAAAAATACGTTCATTACGGTTTGATTTTGTAATTTTCAAACCGATTCCTGCTGTAATTATGGTTTTGCAAATTTTACAATCAGCGAATGCATTCCTTCAACTCCGCTCAAATTCACGAGTGTTTTATGCAATTTCCAACCACCTCAAATCGATTGTTTTGATGTTGTGTTAAACATACGTTCATTACGGTTTGATTTTGTAATTTTCAAACCGATTCCTGCTGTAATTATGGTTTTACAAATTTTACAATCAACGAATGCATTCCCTCAACTCTGCCCAAATTCACGAGTGTTTTATGCAATTTCCAACCACCACTAATCAATTGTTTTGATGTTGTTTTAAAAATACGTTCATTATGGTTTGATTTTGTCATTTTAAAACCGATTCCTGCTGTAATTATGGTTTTACAAATTTTATAATCAGCGAATGCATTCGTTCAACTCTGCCCAAATTCACGAGTGTTTTATGCAATTTCCAACCACCTCAAATCATTTGTTTTGATGTTGTTTTAAAAATACGTCCATTACGGTTTGATTTTGTAATTTTAAAACCGATTCCTGCTGTAATTATGGTTTTACAAATTTTACAATCAGCGAATGCATTCCTTCAACTCTGCTCAAATTCACGAGTGTTTTATGCAATTTCCAACCACCACTAATCAATTGTTTTCATGTTGTTTTAAACATACGTTCATTACGGTTTGATTTTGTAATTTTCAAACCGATTCCTGCTGTAATTATGGTTTTGCAAATTTTACAATCAGCGAATGCATTCCTTCAACTCCGCTCAAATTCACGAGTGTTTTATGCAATTTCCAACCACCTCAAATCGATTGTTTTGATGTTGTGTTAAAAATACGTTCATTGCGAATTGATTTTGTAATTTTCAAACCGATTCCTGCTGTAATTATGGTTTTACAAATTTTATAATCAGCGAATGCATTCCTTCAACTCTGCTCAAATTCACGAGTGTTTTATGCAATTTCCAACCACCACTAATCAATTGTTTTCATGTTGTTTTAAACATACGTTCATTACGGTTTGATTTTGTAATTTTCAAACCGATTCCTGCTGTAATTATGGTTTTGCAAATTTTACAATCAGCGAATGCATTCCTTCAACTCCGCTCAAATTCACGAGTGTTTTATGCAATTTCCAACCACCTCAAATCGATTGTTTTGATGTTGTGTTAAAAATACGTTCATTGCGAATTGATTTTGTAATTTTCAAACCGATTCCTGCTGTAATTATGGTTTTACAAATTTTACAATCAGCGAATGCATTCCTTCAACTCTGCTCAAATTCACGAGTGTTTTATGCAATTTCCAACCACCATCAATCAATTGTTTTGATGTTGTGTTAAAAATACGTTCATTACGGATTGATTTTGTAATTTTCAAACCGATTCCTGCTGTAATTATGGTTTTACGAATTTTACAATCGGCGAATGCATTCCTTCAACTCTGCCCAAATTCACGAGTGTTTTATGCAATTTCCAACCACCTCAAATCATTTGTTTTGATGTTGTTTTAAAAATACGTCCATTACGGTTTGATTTTGTAATTTTAAAACCGATTCCTGCTGTAATTATGGTTTTACAAATTTTACAATCAGCGAATGCATTCACTCAACTCTGCACAAATTCACGAGTGTTTTATGCAATTTCCAACCACCATTAATCGATTGTTTTGATGTTGTTTTAGAAATACGTGCAATACGGATTGATTTTGTAATTTTCAAACCGATTCCTGCTGTAATTATGGTTTTACAAATTTTATAATCAGCGAATGCATTATTTCAACTCTGCCCAAATTCACGAGTGTTTTATGCAATTTCCAACCACCTCAAATCGATTGTTTTGATGTTGTTTTAAAAATACGTTCATTACGAATCGATTTTGTAATTTTCAAACCGATTCCTGCTGTAATTATGGTTTTGCAAATTTTACAATCAACGAATGCATTCCCTCAACTCTGCCCAAATTCACGAGTGTTTTATGCAATTTCCAACCACCACTAATCAATTGTTTTGATGTTGTTTTAAAAATACGTTCATTATGGTTTGATTTTGTCATTTTAAAACCGATTCCTGCTGTAATTATGGTTTTACAAATTTTACAATCAGCGAATGCATTCCTTCAACTCCGCTCAAATTCACGAGTGTTTTATGCAATTTCCAACCACCACTAATCAATTGTTTTCATGTTGTTTTAAACATACGTTCATTACGGTTTGATTTTGTAATTTTCAAACCGATTCCTGCTGTAATTATGGTTTTGCAAATTTTACAATCAGCGAATGCATTCCTTCAACTCCGCTCAAATTCACGAGTGTTTTATGCAATTTCCAACCACCTCAAATCGATTGTTTTGATGTTGTGTTAAAAATACGTTCATTGCGAATTGATTTTGTAATTTTCAAACCGATTCCTGCTGTAATTATGGTTTTACAAATTTTACAATTAGCGAATGCATTCCCTCAACTCTGCCCAAATTCACGAGTGTTTTATGCAATTTCCAACCACCACTAATCAATTGTTTTGATGTTGTTTTAAAAATACGTTCATTATGGTTTGATTTTGTCATTTTAAAACCGATTCCTGCTGTAATTATGGTTTTACAAATTTTACAATCAGCGAATGCATTCCTTCAACTCCGCTCAAATTCACGAGTGTTTTATGCAATTTCCAACCACCACTAATCAATTGTTTTCATGTTGTTTTAAACATACGTTCATTACGGTTTGATTTTGTAATTTTCAAACCGATTCCTGCTGTAATTATGGTTTTGCAAATTTTACAATCAGCGAATGCATTCCTTCAACTCCGCTCAAATTCACGAGTGTTTTATGCAATTTCCAACCACCTCAAATCGATTGTTTTGATGTTGTGTTAAAAATACGTTCATTGCGAATTGATTTTGTAATTTTCAAACCGATTCCTGCTGTAATTATGGTTTTACAAATTTTATAATCAGCGAATGCATTCCTTCAACTCTGCTCAAATTCACGAGTGTTTTATGCAATTTCCAACCACCACTAATCAATTGTTTTCATGTTGTTTTAAACATACGTTCATTACGGTTTGATTTTGTAATTTTCAAACCGATTCCTGCTGTAATTATGGTTTTGCAAATTTTACAATCAGCGAATGCATTCCTTCAACTCCGCTCAAATTCACGAGTGTTTTATGCAATTTCCAACCACCTCAAATCGATTGTTTTGATGTTGTGTTAAAAATACGTTCATTGCGAATTGATTTTGTAATTTTCAAACCGATTCCTGCTGTAATTATGGTTTTACAAATTTTACAATCAGCGAATGCATTCCTTCAACTCTGCTCAAATTCACGAGTGTTTTATGCAATTTCCAACCACCACTAATCAATTGTTTTCATGTTGTTTTAAACATACGTTCATTACGGTTTGATTTTGTAATTTTCAAACCGATTCCTGCTGTAATTATGGTTTTACAAATTTTACAATCAACGAATGCATTCCCTCAACTCTGCCCAAATTCACGAGTGTTTTATGCAATTTCCAACCACCACTAATCAATTGTTTTGATGTTGTTTTAAAAATACGTTCATTATGGTTTGATTTTGTCATTTTAAAACCGATTCCTGCTGTAATTATGGTTTTACAAATTTTATAATCAGCGAATGCATTCGTTCAACTCTGCCCAAATTCACGAGTGTTTTATGCAATTTCCAACCACCTCAAATCAATTGATTTGATGTTGTGTTAAAAATACCGTCATTACGGTTTGATTTTCTAATTTTCAAACCGATTCCTGCTGTAATTATGGTTTTGCAAATTTTACAATCAGCGAATGCATTCCTTCAACTCTGCTCAAATTCACGAGTGTTTTATGCAATTTCCAACCACCATCAATCAATTGTTTTGATGTTGTGTTAAAAATACGTTCATTACGGATTGATTTTGTAATTTTCAAACCGATTCCTGCTGTAATTATGGTTTTACGAATTTTACAATCGGCGAATGCATTCCCTCAACTCTGCCCAAATTCACGAGTGTTTTATGCAATTTCCAACCACCTCAAATCATTTGTTTTGATGTTGTTTTAAAAATACGTCCATTACGGTTTGATTTTGTAATTTTAAAACCGATTCCTGCTGTAATTATGGTTTTACAAATTTTACAATTAGCGAATGCATTCCTTCAACTCTGCACAAATTCACGAGTGTTTTATGCAATTTCCAACCACCACAAATCGATTGTTTTGATATTGTTTTAAAAATACGTTCATTAGGGTTTGATTTTGTAATTTTCAAACCGTTTCCTGCTGTAATTATGGTTTTACAAAGTTTACAATCAGCGAATGCATTCCTTGAACTTTGCTCAAATCACGAGGGTTTTAATCAATTTCCAACCACCATTAATCAATTCTTTTGATGTTGTCTTAAAAATACGTTCATTACGGTTTGATTTTGTAATTTTAAAACCGATTCCTGCTGTAATTATGGTTTTACAAATTTTACAATTAGCGAATGCATTCCTTCAACTCTGCACAAATTCACGAGTGTTTTATGCAATTTCCAACCACCACTAATCAATTGTTTTCATGTTGTTTTAAACATACGTTCATTACGGTTTGATTTTGTAATTTTCAAACCGATTCCTGCTGTAATTATGGTTTTGCAAATTTTACAATCAGCGAATGCATTCCTTCAACTCCGCTCAAATTCACGAGTGTTTTATGCAATTTCCAACCACCTCAAATCGATTGTTTTGATGTTGTGTTAAAAATACGTTCATTGCGAATTGATTTTGTAATTTTCAAACCGATTCCTGCTGTAATTATGGTTTTACAAATTTTACAATCAGCGAATGCATTCCTTCAACTCTGCACAAATTGACGAGTGTTTTATGCAATTTCCAACCACCACTAATCAATTGTTTTCATGTTGTTTTAAACATACGTTCATTACGGTTTGATTTTGTAATTTTCAAACCGATTCCTGCTGTAATTATGGTTTTGCAAATTTTACAATCAGCGAATGCATTCCTTCAACTCTGCTCAAATTCACGAGTGTTTTATGCAATTTCCAACCACCATCAATCAATTGTTTTGATGTTGTGTTAAAAATACGTTCATTACGGATTGATTTTGTAATTTTCAAACCGATTCCTGCTGTAATTATGGTTTTACAAATTTTACAATGGGCGAATGCATTCCCTCAACTCTGCCCAAATTCACGAGTGTTTTATGCAATTTCCAACCACCATTAATCAATTGTTTTGATGTCGTGTTAAAAATACGTTCATTATGGTTTGATTTTGTAATTTTCAAACCGAATCCTGCTGTAATTATGGTTTTACAAATTTTACAATCAAAGAATGCATTCCTTCAACTCTGCTCAAATTCACGAGTGTTTTATGCAATTTCCAACCACCTCAAATCGATTGTTTTGATGTTGTGTTAAAAATACGTTCATTGCGAATTGATTTTGTAATTTTCAAACCGATTCCTGCTGTAATTATGGTTTTACAAATTTTACAATCAACGAATGCATTCCCTCAACTCTGCCCAAATTCACGAGTGTTTTATGCAATTTCCAACCACCACTAATCAATTGTTTTGATGTTGTTTTAAAAATACGTTCATTATGGTTTGATTTTGTCATTTTAAAACCGATTCCTGCTGTAATTATGGTTTTACAAATTTTATAATCAGCGAATGCATTCGTTCAACTCTGCCCAAATTCATAAGTGTTTTATGCAATTTCCAACCACCTCAAATCAATTGATTTGATGTTGTGTTAAAAATACCGTCATTACGGTTTGATTTTGTAATTTTCAAACCGATTCCTGCTGTAATTATGGTTTTACAAATTTTACAATCAGCGAATGCATTCCTTCAACTCTGCAGAAATTCACGAGTGTTTTATGCAATTTCCAACCACCATAAATCAATTGTTTTGATGTTGTTTTAAAAATACGTTCACTATGGATTGATTTTGTAATTTTAAAACCGATTCCTGCTGTAATTATGGTTTTACAAATTTTACAATCAGCGAATGCATTCCTTCAACTCTGCACAAATTCACGAGTGTTTTATGCAATTTCCAACCACCACAAATCGATTGTTTTGATATTGTTTTAAAAATACGTTCATTAGGGTTTGATTTTGTAATTTTCAAACCGTTTCCTGCTGTAATTATGGTTTTACAAAGTTTACAATCAGCGAATGCATTCCTTGAACTTTGCTCAAATCACGAGGGTTTTAATCAATTTCCAACCACCATTAATCAATTCTTTTGATGTTGTCTTAAAAATACGTTCATTACGGTTTGATTTTGTAATTTTCAAACCGATTCCTGCTGTAATTATGGTTTTACAAATTTTACAATTAGCGAATGCATTCCTTCAACTCTGCACAAATTCACGAGTGTTTTATGCAATTTTCAACCACCACTAATCAATTGTTTTCATGTTGTTTTAAAAATACGTCCATTACGGTTTGATTTTGTAATTTTAAAACCGATTCCTGCTGTAATTATGGTTTTACAAATTTTACAATTAGCGAATGCATTCCTTCAACTCTGCACAAATTCACGAGTGTTTTATGCAATTTCCAACCACCACTAATCAATTGTTTTCATGTTGTTTTAAACATACGTTCATTACGGTTTGATTTTGTAATTTTCAAACCGATTCCTGCTGTAATTATGGTTTTGCAAATTTTACAATCAGCGAATGCATTCCTTCAACTCCGCTCAAATTCACGAGTGTTTTATGCAATTTCCAACCACCTCAAATCGATTGTTTTGATGTTGTGTTAAAAATACGTTCATTGCGAATTGATTTTGTAATTTTCAAACCGATTCCTGCTGTAATTATGGTTTTACAAATTTTATAATCAGCGAATGCATTCGTTCAACTCTGCCCAAATTCATAAGTGTTTTATGCAATTTCCAACCACCTCAAATCAATTGATTTGATGTTGTGTTAAAAATACCGTCATTACGGTTTGATTTTGTAATTTTCAAACCGATTCCTGCTGTAATTATGGTTTTACAAATTTTACAATCAGCGAATGCATTCCTTCAACTCTGCACAAATTCACGAGTGTTTTATGTAATTTCCAACCACCACAAATCGATTGTTTTGATGTTGTTTTAAAAATACGTTAATTACGGTTTGATTTTGTAATTTTTAAACCGATTCCTGCTGTAATTATGGTTTTACAAATTTTACAATCAGCGAATGCATTCCTTCAACTCTGCTCAAATTCACGAGTGTTTTATGCAATTTCCAACCACCTCAAATCGATTGTTTTGATGTTGTGTTAAAAATACGTTCATTGCGAATTGATTTTGTAATTTTCAAACCGATTCCTGCTGTAATTATGGTTTTACAAATTTTACAATCAGCGAATGCATTCCTTCAACTCTGCACAAATTGACGAGTGTTTTATGCAATTTCCAACCACCACTAATCAATTGTTTTCATGTTGTTTTAAACATACGTTCATTACGGTTTGATTTTGTAATTTTCAAACCGATTCCTGCTGTAATTATGGTTTTGCAAATTTTACAATCAGCGAATGCATTCCTTCAACTCTGCTCAAATTCACGAGTGTTTTATGCAATTTCCAACCACCATCAATCAATTGTTTTGATGTTGTGTTAAAAATACGTTCATTACGGATTGATTTTGTAATTTTCAAACCGATTCCTGCTGTAATTATGGTTTTACAAATTTTACAATGGGCGAATGCATTCCTTCAACTTTGCTCAAATTCACGAGTGTTTTATTCAATTTACAACCACCTCAAATCGATTGTTTTTATGTTGTGTTAAAAATACGTTCATTACTGATTGATTTTGTAATTTTCAAACCGATTCCTGCTGTAATTATGGTTTTACGAATTTTACAATCGGCGAATGCATTCCCTCAACTCTGCCCAAATTCACGAGTGTTTTATGCAATTTCCAACCACCATTAATCAATTGTTTTGATGTCGTGTTAAAAATACGTTCATTATGGTTTGATTTTGTAATTTTCAAACCGAATCCTGCTGTAATTATGGTTTTACAAATTTTACAATCAAAGAATGCATTCCTTCAACTCTGCTCAAATTCACGAGTGTTTTATGCAATTTCCAACCACCTCAAATCGATTGTTTTGATGTTGTGTTAAAAATACGTTCATTGCGAATTGATTTTGTAATTTTCAAACCGATTCCTGCTGTAATTATGGTTTTACAAATTTTACAATCAACGAATGCATTCCCTCAACTCTGCCCAAATTCACGAGTGTTTTATGCAATTTCCAACCACCACTAATCAATTGTTTTGATGTTGTTTTAAAAATACGTTCATTATGGTTTGATTTTGTCATTTTAAAACCGATTCCTGCTGTAATTATGGTTTTACAAATTTTATAATCAGCGAATGCATTCGTTCAACTCTGCCCAAATTCATAAGTGTTTTATGCAATTTCCAACCACCTCAAATCAATTGATTTGATGTTGTGTTAAAAATACCGTCATTACGGTTTGATTTTGTAATTTTCAAACCGATTCCTGCTGTAATTATGGTTTTACAAATTTTACAATCAGCGAATGCATTCCTTCAACTCTGCAGAAATTCACGAGTGTTTTATGCAATTTCCAACCACCATAAATCAATTGTTTTGATGTTGTTTTAAAAATACGTTCATTATGGATTGATTTTGTAATTTTAAAACCGATTCCTGCTGTAATTATGGTTTTACAAATTTTACAATCAGCGAATGCATTCCTTCAACTCTGCACAAATTCACGAGTGTTTTATGCAATTTCCAACCACCACAAATCGATTGTTTTGATATTGTTTTAAAAATACGTTCATTAGGGTTTGATTTTGTAATTTTCAAACCGTTTCCTGCTGTAATTATGGTTTTACAAAGTTTACAATCAGCGAATGCATTCCTTGAACTTTGCTCAAATCACGAGGGTTTTAATCAATTTCCAACCACCATTAATCAATTCTTTTGATGTTGTCTTAAAAATACGTTCATTACGGTTTGATTTTGTAATTTTCAAACCGATTCCTGCTGTAATTATGGTTTTACAAATTTTACAATTAGCGAATGCATTCCTTCAACTCTGCACAAATTCACGAGTGTTTTATGCAATTTTCAACCACCACTAATCAATTGTTTTCATGTTGTTTTAAACATACGTTCATTACGGTTTGATTTTGTAATTTTCAAACCGATTCCTGCTGTAATTATGGTTTTGCAAATTTTACAATCAGCGAATGCATTCCTTCAACTCCGCTCAAATTCACGAGTGTTTTATGCAATTTCCAACCACCTCAAATCGATTGTTTTGATGTTGTGTTAAAAATACGTTCATTGCGAATTGATTTTGTAATTTTCAAACCGATTCCTGCTGTAATTATGGTTTTACAAATTTTACAATCAACGAATGCATTCCCTCAACTCTGCCCAAATTCACGAGTGTTTTATGCAATTTCCAACCACCACTAATCAATTGTTTTCATGTTGTTTTAAACATACGTTCATTACGGTTTGATTTTGTAATTTTCAAACCGATTCCTGCTGTAATTATGGTTTTGCAAATTTTACAATCAGCGAATGCATTCCTTCAACTCCGCTCAAATTCACGAGTGTTTTATGCAATTTCCAACCACCTCAAATCGATTGTTTTGAAGTTGTGTTAAAAATACGTTCATTGCGAATTGATTTTGTAATTTTCAAACCGATTCCTGCTGTAATTATGGTTTTACAAATTTTACAATTAGCGAATGCATTCCTTCAACTCTGCACAAATTCACGAGTGTTTTATGCAATTTTCAACCACCACTAATCAATTGTTTTCATGTTGTTTTAAACATACGTTCATTACGGTTTGATTTTGTAATTTTCAAACCGATTCCTGCTGTAATTATGGTTTTGCAAATTTTACAATCAGCGAATGCATTCCTTCAACTCCGCTCAAATTCACGAGTGTTTTATGCAATTTCCAACCACCTCAAATCGATTGTTTTGATGTTGTGTTAAAAATACGTTCATTGCGAATTGATTTTGTAATTTTCAAACCGATTCCTGCTGTAATTATGGTTTTACAAATTTTATAATCAGCGAATGCATTCCTTCAACTCTGCTCAAATTCACGAGTGTTTTATGCAATTTCCAACCACCTCAAATCGATTGTTTTGATGTTGTTTTAAACATACGTTCATTACGAATCGATTTTGTAATTTTCAAACCGATTCCTGCTGTAATTATAGTTTTACAAATTTTACAATCAGCGAATGCATTCCTTCAACTCTGCACAAATTCACGAGTGTTTTATGCAATTTCCAACCACCACTAATCAATTGTTTTGATGTTGTTTTAAAAATACGTTCATTACGGTTTGATTTTGTAATTTTCAAACCGATTCCTGCTGTAATTATGGTTTTACAAATTTTATAATCAGCGAATGCATTATTTCAACTCTGCCCAAATTCACGAGTGTTTTATGCAATTTCCAACCACCTCAAATCATTTGTTTTGATGTTGTTTTAAAAATACGTCCATTACGGTTTGATTTTGTAATTTTAAAACCGATTCCTGCTGTAATTATGGTTTTACAAATTTTACAATCAGCGAATGCATTCCTTCAACTCTGCTCAAATTCACGAGTGTTTTATGCAATTTCCAACCACCACTAATCAATTGTTTTCATGTTGTTTTAAACATACGTTCATTACGGTTTGATTTTGTAATTTTCAAACCGATTCCTGCTGTAATTATGGTTTTGCAAATTTTACAATCAGCGAATGCATTCCTTCAACTCCGCTCAAATTCACGAGTGTTTTATGCAATTTCCAACCACCTCAAATCGATTGTTTTGATGTTGTGTTAAAAATACGTTCATTGCGAATTGATTTTGTAATTTTCAAACCGATTCCTGCTGTAATTATGGTTATACAAATTTTATAATCAGCGAATGCATTCCTTCAACTCTGCTCAAATTCACGAGTGTTTTATGCAATTTCCAACCACCACTAATCAATTGTTTTCATGTTGTTTTAAACATACGTTCATTACGGTTTGATTTTGTAATTTTCAAACCGATTCCTGCTGTAATTATGGTTTTGCAAATTTTACAATCAGCGAATGCATTCCTTCAACTCCGCTCAAATTCACGAGTGTTTTATGCAATTTCCAACCACCTCAAATCGATTGTTTTGATGTTGTGTTAAAAATACGTTCATTGCGAATTGATTTTGTAATTTTCAAACCGATTCCTGCTGTAATTATGGTTTTACAAATTTTACAATTAGCGAATGCATTCCTTCAACTCTGCACAAATTCACGAGTGTTTTATGCAATTTCCAACCACCACTAATCAATTGTTTTCATGTTGTTTTAAACATACGTTCATTACGGTTTGATTTTGTAATTTTCAAACCGATTCCTGCTGTAATTATGGTTTTGCAAATTTTACAATCAGCGAATGCATTCCTTCAACTCTGCTCAAATTCACGAGTGTTTTATGCAATTTCCAACCACCATCAATCAATTGTTTTGATGTTGTGTTAAAAATACGTTCATTACGGATTGATTTTGTAATTTTCAAACCGATTCCTGCTGTAATTATGGTTTTACGAATTTTATAATCAGCGAATGCATTATTTCAACTCTGCCCAAATTCACGAGTGTTTTATGCAATTTCCAACCACCTCAAATCATTTGTTTTGATGTTGTTTTAAAAATACGTCCATTACGGTTTGATTTTGTAATTTTAAAACCGATTCCTGCTGTAATTATGGTTTTACAAATTTTACAATCAGCGAATGCATTCACTCAACTCTGCACAAATTCACGAGTGTTTTATGCAATTTCCAACCACCATTAATCGATTGTTTTGATGTTGTTTTAGAAATACGTGCAATACGGATTGATTTTGTAATTTTCAAACCGATTCCTGCTGTAATTATGGTTTTACAAATTTTATAATCAGCGAATGCATTATTTCAACTCTGCCCAAATTCACGAGTGTTTTATGCAATTTCCAACCACCTCAAATCGATTGTTTTGATGTTGTTTTAAAAATACGTTCATTACGAATCGATTTTGTAATTTTCAAACCGATTCCTGCTGTAATTATGGTTTTGCAAATTTTACAATCAGCGAATGCATTCCTTCAACTCCGCTCAAATTCACGAGTGTTTTATGCAATTTCCAACCACCTCAAATCGATTGTTTTGATGTTGTGTTAAAAATACGTTCATTGCGAATTGATTTTGTAATTTTCAAACCGATTCCTGCTGTAATTATGGTTTTACAAATTTTACAATTAGCGAATGCATTCCCTCAACTCTGCCCAAATTCACGAGTGTTTTATGCAATTTCCAACCACCACTAATCAATTGTTTTGATGTTGTTTTAAAAATACGTTCATTATGGTTTGATTTTGTCATTTTAAAACCGATTCCTGCTGTAATTATGGTTTTACAAATTTTACAATCAGCGAATGCATTCCTTCAACTCCGCTCAAATTCACGAGTGTTTTATGCAATTTCCAACCACCACTAATCAATTGTTTTCATGTTGTTTTAAACATACGTTCATTACGGTTTGATTTTGTAATTTTCAAACCGATTCCTGCTGTAATTATGGTTTTGCAAATTTTACAATCAGCGAATGCATTCCTTCAACTCCGCTCAAATTCACGAGTGTTTTATGCAATTTCCAACCACCTCAAATCGATTGTTTTGATGTTGTGTTAAAAATACGTTCATTGCGAATTGATTTTGTAATTTTCAAACCGATTCCTGCTGTAATTATGGTTTTACAAATTTTATAATCAGCGAATGCATTCCTTCAACTCTGCTCAAATTCACGAGTGTTTTATGCAATTTCCAACCACCACTAATCAATTGTTTTCATGTTGTTTTAAACATACGTTCATTACGGTTTGATTTTGTAATTTTCAAACCGATTCCTGCTGTAATTATGGTTTTGCAAATTTTACAATCAGCGAATGCATTCCTTCAACTCCGCTCAAATTCACGAGTGTTTTATGCAATTTCCAACCACCTCAAATCGATTGTTTTGATGTTGTGTTAAAAATACGTTCATTGCGAATTGATTTTGTAATTTTCAAACCGATTCCTGCTGTAATTATGGTTTTACAAATTTTACAATCAGCGAATGCATTCCTTCAACTCTGCTCAAATTCACGAGTGTTTTATGCAATTTCCAACCACCACTAATCAATTGTTTTCATGTTGTTTTAAACATACGTTCATTACGGTTTGATTTTGTAATTTTCAAACCGATTCCTGCTGTAATTATGGTTTTACAAATTTTACAATCAACGAATGCATTCCCTCAACTCTGCCCAAATTCACGAGTGTTTTATGCAATTTCCAACCACCACTAATCAATTGTTTTGATGTTGTTTTAAAAATACGTTCATTATGGTTTGATTTTGTCATTTTAAAACCGATTCCTGCTGTAATTATGGTTTTACAAATTTTATAATCAGCGAATGCATTCCTTCAACTCTGCTCAAATTCACGAGTGTTTTATGCAATTTCCAACCACCTCAAATCAATTGATTTGATGTTGTGTTAAAAATACCGTCATTACGGTTTGATTTTCTAATTTTCAAACCGATTCCTGCTGTAATTATGGTTTTGCAAATTTTACAATCAGCGAATGCATTCCTTCAACTCTGCACAAATTCACGAGTGTTTTATGCAATTTCCAACCACCACAAATCGATTGTTTTGATATTGTTTTAAAAATACGTTCATTAGGGTTTGATTTTGTAATTTTCAAACCGTTTCCTGCTGTAATTATGGTTTTACAAAGTTTACAATCAGCGAATGCATTCCTTGAACTTTGCTCAAATCACGAGGGTTTTAATCAATTTCCAACCACCATTAATCAATTCTTTTGATGTTGTCTTAAAAATACGTTCATTACGGTTTGATTTTGTAATTTTCAAACCGATTCCTGCTGTAATTATGGTTTTACAAATTTTACAATTAGCGAATGCATTCCTTCAACTCTGCACAAATTCACGAGTGTTTTATGCAATTTTCAACCACCACTAATCAATTGTTTTCATGTTGTTTTAAAAATACGTCCATTACGGTTTGATTTTGTAATTTTAAAACCGATTCCTGCTGTAATTATGGTTTTACAAATTTTACAATTAGCGAATGCATTCCTTCAACTCTGCACAAATTCACGAGTGTTTTATGCAATTTCCAACCACCACTAATCAATTGTTTTCATGTTGTTTTAAACATACGTTCATTACGGTTTGATTTTGTAATTTTCAAACCGATTCCTGCTGTAATTATGGTTTTGCAAATTTTACAATCAGCGAATGCATTCCTTCAACTCCGCTCAAATTCACGAGTGTTTTATGCAATTTCCAACCACCTCAAATCGATTGTTTTGATGTTGTGTTAAAAATACGTTCATTGCGAATTGATTTTGTAATTTTCAAACCGATTCCTGCTGTAATTATGGTTTTACAAATTTTATAATCAGCGAATGCATTCGTTCAACTCTGCCCAAATTCATAAGTGTTTTATGCAATTTCCAACCACCTCAAATCAATTGATTTGATGTTGTGTTAAAAATACCGTCATTACGGTTTGATTTTGTAATTTTCAAACCGATTCCTGCTGTAATTATGGTTTTACAAATTTTACAATCAGCGAATGCATTCCTTCAACTCTGCACAAATTCACGAGTGTTTTATGTAATTTCCAACCACCACAAATCGATTGTTTTGATGTTGTTTTAAAAATACGTTAATTACGGTTTGATTTTGTAATTTTTAAACCGATTCCTGCTGTAATTATGGTTTTACAAATTTTACAATCAGCGAATGCATTCCTTCAACTCTGCTCAAATTCACGAGTGTTTTATGCAATTTCCAACCACCTCAAATCGATTGTTTTGATGTTGTGTTAAAAATACGTTCATTGCGAATTGATTTTGTAATTTTCAAACCGATTCCTGCTGTAATTATGGTTTTACAAATTTTACAATCAGCGAATGCATTCCTTCAACTCTGCACAAATTGACGAGTGTTTTATGCAATTTCCAACCACCACTAATCAATTGTTTTCATGTTGTTTTAAACATACGTTCATTACGGTTTGATTTTGTAATTTTCAAACCGATTCCTGCTGTAATTATGGTTTTGCAAATTTTACAATCAGCGAATGCATTCCTTCAACTCTGCTCAAATTCACGAGTGTTTTATGCAATTTCCAACCACCATCAATCAATTGTTTTGATGTTGTGTTAAAAATACGTTCATTACGGATTGATTTTGTAATTTTCAAACCGATTCCTGCTGTAATTATGGTTTTACAAATTTTACAATGGGCGAATGCATTCCTTCAACTTTGCTCAAATTCACGAGTGTTTTATTCAATTTACAACCACCTCAAATCGATTGTTTTTATGTTGTGTTAAAAATACGTTCATTACTGATTGATTTTGTAATTTTCAAACCGATTCCTGCTGTAATTATGGTTTTACGAATTTTACAATCGGCGAATGCATTCCCTCACCTCTGCCCAAATTCACGAGTGTTTTATGCAATTTCCAACCACCATTAATCAATTGTTTTGATGTCGTGTTAAAAATACGTTCATTATGGTTTGATTTTGTAATTTTCAAACCGAATCCTGCTGTAATTATGGTTTTACAAATTTTACAATCAAAGAATGCATTCCTTCAACTCTGCTCAAATTCACGAGTGTTTTATGCAATTTCCAACCACCTCAAATCGATTGTTTTGATGTTGTGTTAAAAATACGTTCATTGCGAATTGATTTTGTAATTTTCAAACCGATTCCTGCTGTAATTATGGTTTTACAAATTTTACAATCAACGAATGCATTCCCTCAACTCTGCCCAAATTCACGAGTGTTTTATGCAATTTCCAACCACCACTAATCAATTGTTTTGATGTTGTTTTAAAAATACGTTCATTATGGTTTGATTTTGTCATTTTAAAACCGATTCCTGCTGTAATTATGGTTTTACAAATTTTATAATCAGCGAATGCATTCGTTCAACTCTGCCCAAATTCATAAGTGTTTTATGCAATTTCCAACCACCTCAAATCAATTGATTTGATGTTGTGTTAAAAATACCGTCATTACGGTTTGATTTTGTAATTTTCAAACCGATTCCTGCTGTAATTATGGTTTTACAAATTTTACAATCAGCGAATGCATTCCTTCAACTCTGCAGAAATTCACGAGTGTTTTATGCAATTTCCAACCACCATAAATCAATTGTTTTGATGTTGTTTTAAAAATACGTTCATTATGGATTGATTTTGTAATTTTAAAACCGATTCCTGCTGTAATTATGGTTTTACAAATTTTACAATCAGCGAATGCATTCCTTCAACTCTGCACAAATTCACGAGTGTTTTATGCAATTTCCAACCACCACAAATCGATTGTTTTGATATTGTTTTAAAAATACGTTCATTAGGGTTTGATTTTGTAATTTTCAAACCGTTTCCTGCTGTAATTATGGTTTTACAAAGTTTACAATCAGCGAATGCATTCCTTGAACTTTGCTCAAATCACGAGGGTTTTAATCAATTTCCAACCACCATTAATCAATTCTTTTGATGTTGTCTTAAAAATACGTTCATTACGGTTTGATTTTGTAATTTTCAAACCGATTCCTGCTGTAATTATGGTTTTACAAATTTTACAATTAGCGAATGCATTCCTTCAACTCTGCACAAATTCACGAGTGTTTTATGCAATTTTCAACCACCACTAATCAATTGTTTTTATGTTGTTTTAAAAATACGTCCATTACGGTTTGATTTTGTAATTTTAAAACCGATTCCTGCTGTAATTATGGTTTTACAAATTTTACAATTAGCGAATGCATTCCTTCAACTCTGCACAAATTCACGAGTGTTTTATGCAATTTCCAACCACCACTAATCAATTGTTTTCATGTTGTTTTAAACATACGTTCATTACGGTTTGATTTTGTAATTTTCAAACCGATTCCTGCTGTAATTATGGTTTTGCAAATTTTACAATCAGCGAATGCATTCCTTCAACTCCGCTCAAATTCACGAGTGTTTTATGCAATTTCCAACCACCTCAAATCGATTGTTTTGATGTTGTGTTAAAAATACGTTCATTGCGAATTGATTTTGTAATTTTCAAACCGATTCCTGCTGTAATTATGGTTTTACAAATTTTATAATCAGCGAATGCATTCGTTCAACTCTGCCCAAATTCATAAGTGTTTTATGCAATTTCCAACCACCTCAAATCAATTGATTTGATGTTGTGTTAAAAATACCGTCATTACGGTTTGATTTTGTAATTTTCAAACCGATTCCTGCTGTAATTATGGTTTTACAAATTTTACAATCAGCGAATGCATTCCTTCAACTCTGCACAAATTCACGAGTGTTTTATGTAATTTCCAACCACCACAAATCGATTGTTTTGATGTTGTTTTAAAAATACGTTAATTACGGTTTGATTTTGTAATTTTTAAACCGATTCCTGCTGTAATTATGGTTTTACAAATTTTACAATCAGCGAATGCATTCCTTCAACTCTGCTCAAATTCACGAGTGTTTTATGCAATTTCCAACCACCTCAAATCGATTGTTTTGATGTTGTGTTAAAAATACGTTCATTGCGAATTGATTTTGTAATTTTCAAACCGATTCCTGCTGTAATTATGGTTTTACAAATTTTACAATCAGCGAATGCATTCCTTCAACTCTGCACAAATTCACGAGTGTTTTATGTAATTTCCAACCACCACAAATCGATTGTTTTGATGTTGTTTTAAAAATACGTTAATTACGGTTTGATTTTGTAATTTTTAAACCGATTCCTGCTGTAATTATGGTTTTACAAATTTTACAATCAGCGAATGCATTCCTTCAACTCTGCTCAAATTCACGAGTGTTTTATGCAATTTCCAACCACCATCAATCAATTGTTTTGATGTTGTGTTAAAAATACGTTCATTACGGATTGATTTTGTAATTTTCAAACCGATTCCTGCTGTAATTATGGTTTTACAAATTTTACAATGGGCGAATGCATTCCTTCAACTTTGCTCAAATTCACGAGTGTTTTATTCAATTTACAACCACCTCAAATCGATTGTTTTTATGTTGTGTTAAAAATACGTTCATTACTGATTGATTTTGTAATTTTCAAACCGATTCCTGCTGTAATTATGGTTTTACGAATTTTACAATCAACGAATGCATTCCCTCAACTCTGCCCAAATTCACTAGTGTTTTATGCAATTTCCAACCACCACTAATCAATTGTTTTGATTTTGTTTTAAAAATACGTTCATTATGGTTTGATTTTGTCATTTTAAAACCGATTCCTGCTGTAATTATGGTTTTACAAATTTTATAATCAGCGAATGCATTCGTTCAACTCTGCCCAAATTCATAAGTGTTTTATGCAATTTCCAACCACCTCAAATCAATTGATTTGATGTTGTGTTAAAAATACCGTCATTACGGTTTGATTTTGTAATTTTCAAACCGATTCCTGCTGTAATTATGGTTTTACAAATTTTACAATCAGCGAATGCATTCCTTCAACTCTGCAGAAATTCACGAGTGTTTTATGCAATTTCCAACCACCATAAATCAATTGTTTTGATGTTGTTTTAAAAATACGTTCATTACGGTTTGATTTTGTAATTTTCAAACCGATTCCTGCTGTAATTATGGTTTTACAAGTTTTACAATCAGTGAATGCATTCCTTCAACTCTGCACAAATTCACGAGTGTTTTATGCAATTTCCAACCACCATTAATCAATTGTTTTGATGTTGTGTTAAAAATACGTTCATTATGGATTGATTTTGTAATTTTCAAACCGATTCCTGCTGTAATTATGGTTTTACAAATTTTACAATCAGCGAATGCATTCACTCAACTCTGCCCAAATTCACGAGTGTTATATGCAATTTCCAACCACCATAAATCAATTGTTTTGATGATGTTTTAAAAATATGTTCATTCACAATTTTTTAAATTGTTGTATGATTTTTGTAGGTAGTGTGATTCGAGGTTTTTTCACCATAAGAAAAAAGGATCCGCTGAACCGGCTGCCGACGTCGTCTACCTGTTTCAACCTGCTGAAATTGCCAAATTACCAGAAGAAAAGCACACTGCGAGAGAAACTGCGCTACGCGGTCACCTGCAACACCGGATTCGAGCTCTCCTGAAAACAGTTTGCCGACTTTTGTGATAAATGTAGCCCTTGAAAAACGGTAGCTTTCTCGTTTTCCGTATACGTAAAATTCACTCCGTGTCGTTACTTTTATTTTTCTTTCACGCGTACTGTCACACTCCGTAGTTGGGTAGTTAGTTTCACGAGGAAACGGAACGGTAAGGAATTGGATACAATTAATTCGCCGAATTACAATTATTTTAGGTCGCCATCTATTAGCAACAAAACGAAACTTAAAAATTTTAAAATAAGTAATTGTGGAGGCTTCACATTTAAAATTTAAAAAAAATGTAAAACTTACAATTGTGCAGACACCATCAACTAGTCAATACTGAACATAAATAATTGTGGAGGCTTCACACATAAAATTTTTAAACTTCATGAGAAAACTATCAAACTAGTCAATACTGAACAAACCCTAGTGGGTTAAATATTAAAAAAGCCATCTATGTCGTAATCTGTGAACTATCATCGTTTTAAATATTTTTTTATTCAATCTGAAATTGTTTTATTTATGTATTCATTTCGTATTGCTTAAGACTTTAATGGAATCATAGGTACAAACAAAATTTTCGATGGATTGTACAAACCGCGTAAATTGTATCAAATAATATACAAGTGTTTTCGGGAGGGGGGTGGGAGGGGTTTGGATTTAGCGAGATATTTTTATTGCCGAATAAGAGAGAGGAAATGTATAAATATATTTTTTTATCCCGCCGCAAGAAAAATTCAACGTGATTATACTTTTACTAGTAAGGTCAATTAAATTTTACGGCTTTGCGGATTTTCATTTGCGGATGATTTAATATTAATAAACTTTTCACCTCCAGATTACTCCGATGAGTTAATAAAACATCTAGATGTCTACATAATTACCAACATGATTCTTAAAATACGACTTTTAAGTATTTAAGGAATTTATCTGTAATTAATGTGTTTTAATTACAAATAAATTCCTCATTAATACTTAAAAGTCGTATTTAAAGAAAATATACTTCTTTGTACTTTGTGACTCATCGAGTTTTTTGATTGTGTAAAAGTTTTCGGTAATTTCGTGGCATTTAAAATTGTATTTTTCTACTCGATAACATCTCGTTCATTTCGTTTTTTTTTGATAATAAGCATGTGGCTTGAGAGGGAGGTTTTACAAACAGTGACAACCATAATTAGTCGCTCCTGTTTTGTTCGATTATTACGAAAATATAGCTGTGTTATAGTAAGGTTTAGTTGTTATCGTTTTTTTTTTATATAAATATAATTTAATCTTTACGTTTCAATTGTATATGATGAACTGATGAATAAATGTTTATTGTTTACAGCCCGTACACACACACAAAACAAAAGCATCCCTCCCTCAAAAATCCTGGAAAATAATCCTACTCTCCTGTAAATGAAGAAGTTAAATAGTGAAGTTTGGTAAGTATTTATATAAATGTTTATTTACTTACACAAAAAACGTATCCCTCTCACCAAATGCCTGGAAAAAAATCTTACTTTCCTGTAAATGAAGAATTTAAATAGTATACTATTTTTATTAATTTATTTGAAGCGCGAGTTTCCAGCAGTAGTCAATGACTTGTTTACGTTTGGACAAAGGGAAATGCACTAACTAGATGAAAATAGAACGTGCGTTGAAAAGTGCACGTTTCCAAATTTAGAACGCCTCCGAACACAAAGGTGTTTACACATATGTACTCCCTATCTCTCTCTATTTTTTTGAACTGAATGTTATGTGCGGATATTTTCATTTTGGATAATGTTAATCGGACATCTCCATGTATGGCGACATTCCGGTGAGCGCGTGAGTCGGTTGTTTTTATTATTTTATTTTCGCATTACTTCTGGGATTAATGGGATTAAAAATAATTCGGAGTGCGTCTGACTTTTTTGCACTCGCTCTTTCTCTCGGGGAAATGTTTTTCCCGAGTCGAGAGCATCGATCGTGAAAATGCTCGTCACTTTTAGAAATTATGGTTTCATCCAGAGTGCTATGTATAAAGTATCCACTGTAAGAAATTATTGTGATGCATAAATCAAGAAATATTTGTAGTTTTTATTTCTTTATTATCAACTACTTTATCAAATTTTGTATAATATGTTGTATGCTTGAAGCCATAACTTTGAATCAGAATCTTTATCTGACGATAAATAAAAACTGTACTTCGTTAATAAATTCCGTGTGGGATATTAACAAAGTACAGTTTTATTGATCATCTGATAAAGTTCCAAATAGAGTCCAGTATTGGTATAGGCCAAAAAAAATCGAATGTTATTTTTTCACTCCATGCACTTATATTCGATGTGCTTAGCAAGTTTCTGAAGGAATTTTTCAAATCACAACATTACTTCAAAGGTTATTATCATAAAACTGAAAAACAATTGAATATCGAATTTAATGTTGTCACTCTATCAATTGCTTTTCGATGATGAGTAGAACATGTTTTTGAAATAATTTTTCAAATCCGAATATTAGTTCAAGAGTCAAGATGATCAAAAAACAGAAAGACAATTGAAAATCGAATTTGATTTTTTCACTCTACTCACTTTTAATCGAAGAGTGGAATACATCTGTGAAGGAATTTTTCAAATGCGATCATTGGTTTAATGGTTATTACGTTAAAACTGAAAAACAATTGAAAATCGAATTTTATTTTTTCACTCCGTACACTTCTATTCGATGAGTTTAGTAAGTTTCTGAAAGAATTTCTCAAATCCCGATATTGGTTTAAAGGTTATTACCATAAAACTGAAAAACAAGTGAAAATTGCATTTTATTTTTTCACTCTATCCATTCCATTTCGATGAGTAGAGCACGTTTCCGAAAGAATTTGTCAAATCCGATGATTAGTTCAAGAATGATGATCAAATAACTGAAAAACAATTGAAAATCGAAATTGATTTTTTTACTCTAGCCACTTCTAATCGATGAGTAGAATACATCTTTGAAGGAATTTTTCAAATGCGGTCATTAGTTTAAGAGTTATTACCATAAAACTGAAAAACAATTGAAAATCGAATTTTCTGTTTTCGCTCCAACCAATTATATTCGACGAGTGGAACACGCTACTGAAAGAGTTATTAAAATTCGGTCATTCGTTCAGGAGTTATTCCAAAAAATGTAAAAACAATTGAAAATCGAATTTTATTTTTTTTTCTCCAACCCCTTATATTCGATGAGTAGAACACGATATCTTGTTTTTGTCATATTTTTTTTGAATTTCAATTTTGAAAATTATAATTTTTATTTGGTAGTTTTAAAATCAATTGATTTTTTCAATTTTTATTTTATTTTCATTATCAATTGTTTTCACATATTTTTGTAATTTTTCGTGATTATTTTTTTGTAAAACAATTGTTTTCGTCATATATTTTTTAATTTCATTTGTTTTTTCGGATTTTTAAAATTGATTTCATCATAATCAATTATTTTCACATATTTTTCTGTCATTTTTTTATGATTAATTTTTTATTTTTATAAAACTTCAATTGTTTTTGTTATACTTTACAATTTTAATTATTTTTTTATCGTTTTTCTTTTCATAATCAATTGTTTTTACATATTTTTTTAAATCCTTTTTTATGATTAATTTAAAACTTCAATTGTTTTTGTAATATTTTTTAATTTTAATTGTTTTTTCAGATTTTTTGAATTGTTTTTTTCATAAACAATTGTTTTCACATATTTTTTTTGACATTTTCTATGATTAATTTATTTATTTTCGTAAAACTTCAATTGTTTTATCATATTTTATAATTTCAATTGTTTTTTCAGATTCTTTAAATTGTTTTTTTTTTTATAATCAATTTTTTTCACATATTTTTTGTAATTTTTTATGATTCATTTATTTTTTTATAAAACTGCAATTGTTTTGTCATATTTTATCATTTCAATTGTTTTTTTTATAATTAATTGCTTTCACATATTTTTTTGTCATTTTTTATGAATTATTTATTTATTTTTATAAAACTTTAATTGTTTTTGTTATACTTTACAATTTCAATTTTTTTTTCAGATTTTTTAATCGTTTCTTTTTCATAATCAATAGTTTTTACATATTTTTTATCCTTTTTTATGATTAATTTAAAAGTTCAATTGTTTTTGTCATATATTTTATAATTTCAATTGTTTTTTCAGATTTTTTAAATTGTTTTTTTTTTCATAATCAATTGTTTTCACATAATTTCTTTGTCACTTTTTAATGATAAATTTATTTATTTTTATAAAACTTCAATTGTTTTTGTTATATTTTATTATGTCAATTGTTTCTTCAGATTTTTTTAATCGTTTTTTTTCATAATCAATAGTTTTTTACATATTTTTTTATCCTTTTTTATGATTAATTTAAAAGTTCAATTGTTTTTGTCATATATTTTATAATTTCAATTGTTTTTTTTCTTGAGATTTTTAAATTGTTTTTTTAACATAATCAATTGTTTTCACATATTTATTTGTTAATTTTTTTATGATAAATTTATTTATTTTTATAAAACTTCAATTGTTTTTGTTATATTTTATAATTCTAATTGTTTTTTAGATTTTTTAAATTGTATTTTTGCATAATCAATCGTTGCACATATATTTTTATTTATGATTCATTTGTTTTGTTATAAAACTTCAATTGTTTTTTTAATATTTTATAATTTCAATTGTTTTTAGATTCCCTAAATTTTTTTTCATAATCAATTGTTTTCACATATTTTTTTGTCATTTTTTTACGATTAATTTTTTATTTTTATAAAACTTCAACTATTTTTGTATTTTATAATTTCAATTGTTTTTCAGATTTCTTAAATAGTTTTTTCTTCATAATCAATTGTTTTTACATATTTTTAAATCCTTTTTTATGATTAATTTAAAACTTCAATTGTTTTTGTCATATTTTTTAAATTAAATTGTTTCTTCAGATTTTTTAAATTGTTTTTTTTTTTCATAATCAATTGTTTTCACATATTTTTTTGTAATTTTTTTTTCTTATTTTAAAGAAAATTTCAATTCTTTTTTTGTGTAAAAACTGTGAACTGTTTTTCTTTATGTTTTTAGTTGTTTAATCCCAACGTTTTCAAATTCAGTTTTTAATTGTTTTTTTCCTTTTGTTGTAAAATTCTAACGGTTTTAAATATTTTTTTTTAATTTCAATTGTTTTTAAGAAAACTAACTGAAAATTCAATTGTTTAATTTTTTTTCTTTTCTTTAGCAATTTTTTTTAAACATTTCCTTTAATTTCAACAGAATTTATTTATTAATTTAGTTTTTGTTTTTATGCTTATGTTTTCGGATTCATTTATTTTTACATGTTTATTTTTCTAATTTTATAATTAAATGTTTATTTAACTTTTTTTTTAAATTTCAGTTTTTTAAACGATTATTTTAAATAATATTTAAAATAATAATAATAAAATTTATTAACGTAAACAACTTTTTACATAATTCACAAAATAATAACTAATACTATAATGAAAAAAGCTAAATTATAACTAAATTCGTGAACATGATAAAATGTCAATTGTTGTTTTTGTGGTATTTTTTCGAATTCATTATTTATTTTTAATATATTTTTAATTCAATTGTTTTTTTTGTTTTGTTAGAACGTTCAACAATTGCAATTTTTATTTTGCATTTAACTTCAATTGTTTTTCTCAGGTTTTTCTCTGTGGTCAATTGTTTTTGCAAATGTGTATTAAACGCAATGGTTTTTCTTAGTTTTTATTGCTTTTTTCTATTTTATTTTTTATCTTATTCAATCGCTCTTTTATTATATTGTTTTCTTCATATATTTTTTTTTTAATTTCAATTGTTTTTCGCAGATTATCGTTTTTAATAAACTGTTTTCAATTTTCATTCAATTGTTTTCAGATTTTTTAAATTACAATTGTTTTGGGAGAGTTTTCTGTGTTAAAACCAATTATGATTAATTAATTTACAAAACTTCAATTGTTTTTTTTTATATCTTCTAATTTCAATTGTTTTTTTTTTCATATTTTATAATTTCAATTGTTTTTTCAGTTTTTTTAAATAGTGTTTTTTATAATCAATTGTTTTCACAAAACTTTTAACATTCTTTTACGATTAATTATTTTTTTATAAATCTTCAATTGTTTTTTGTCATATTTTATAAATTCAATTGTTCTTTCAGTTTTTTTAATTTTTTTTTTTCATAATCAATTGTTTTCACATATTTATTGTCATTTTTTTATGAATAATTTTTTATTTTTATAAAACTTCAATTGTTTTTCAATTGTTTTTGTTATATTTTATAATTCCAATTGTTTTTTCAGATTTTTTAAATTGTATTTTTTCATCATCAATTATTTGCATGTCTATTTTTGTCATTTTTTTAAGATTCATTTGTTTTGTTATAAAACTTCAATTGTTTTTTTAATATTTTATAATTTCAATTGTTTTTATCATATTTTTTAATTTTTAAAATTTTAATTGTTTTTAGAGGTTTTTTTGGTTAATTTTTTTAAATTTATTTTTTCATAATTGTTTTTCATATGTTTTTTTGTAATTTTTTTATGCTTCTTTTATTTTTTTGTTAAACTACAATTGTTTCTGTCATATATTTCAATTTCAATTGTTTTTTTTTCGGTTTTATTTAATTTGAATTATTTTTGTCATTTTAAAATTTTAATTGTTTTGTTTATGTCTTTTCAGAGTATCAAAATTGCAATTGTTTTTTTTTAGTTTTATAATCAATTGTTTCGCTTTGTTTTTTACTTTGTTTTTTCATCATTTTTTAATACTTTAAATTTTTTTTCTCATAATGAAAAATGAAAAATTTTTGTCGACTATTAATTGATATTTTTTCAATTGAATTATTTTTATTGAGTTCAAAGATATATCAATAATTAAATAAATAAATAAATATTAGTTGTTTTTCCGTTTTTTAATTCAGTTCTTTTATTAGAAATATTGTTCTGATTATTGTCTTTTTTCTCTTTCCATTTAACTTCAATTGTTTTTGTCATTTTTTTTTATTTTGTTAGATGATATCTATATTCAATTGTTTTTTTTTAATAGCAATTGTTTCTGTTAGAATTTAAGAATTTTTTACAATTTTCTATTTTTTAAATTTCAGTTTTGTTCAGTTATTCATGAAAATCAATTTTTACTTTGGTTTTTCAATTTTTTAACGGCAAATGTTTTTTAAATATTTTTACATTTCAAATGTTTTTGATATTTATAATGTATTGTCTTCATTTTTTAATTGCAACTGTTTTATTCATTTTAAATCGCACTTGTTTTTATTACTTTTACTAAAATCAATTATTTTGTTTTTCTAATTTAAATGATTTTTTTTCAATTGTTTTTGTCATATTTTTCAATTAATTTTTTATTGCAATTGTTTTTGTCTGATGGCTTTTCTTTTCAGTCTTTGTAGTAACAATTGTTTTTGTTAGAATTCTTTATACTCGTAAGTAATCAATTGTTACACATTTCATTTAATTTCAATTGTTTTTGGCAGATTTGATTTCTGTTTTTAATCAATTTATTTATTCGTATTTTTGGTCAATTTTTTGTCTTAATAATCTTTTCAGATTTTTAAAATTAAAATTGCTTCTGTTTTTTTGTCTTATTATAATTAATTGTTTCACTTTTTTTAATTTCAATTATTTTTGTCTTCTTTTATAATCAATTGTTTTCACTTTTTTTTTTCATTTAAAAAATACTTTTAAGCTTTTGGTGTTTGAGTAACTTCAATTGTTTTTGTTATAGTTTTTCATTTCAGGAATTTTATCAGATGTATTTTTTTTAAATTTCATAATCTCTTTATAAACGTTTAAATTTTTTCTAATTTGAAAAGTTTTGGTATTTTTGTTTTTATTTGTTTTTGTATATTTTGGTATAATCCATTGTTTCATCATATATATATTTTATTTCAATTGTTTCCGTCAGAATTATTTCATGATCAATTAATTGCCTTTTTAACTTTTTGTTTAGCTTAATTTTTTTTTCGCAGATTTTTGTTTATAATCAATTGTTTTCTTTTTTTGTAATTCAACTGTTTGTCTTGATTTTAAAAATTAAAATCAATTGTAATTTTTGAAATCTGAAAACACAAGACAAACAGTTGAATAAAAAAATAAAAGAATTGAAGTTTTTGGTATAATCAATTGTTTCACGTTTTTTAATTATAATTCCTTTTCTTTTTCATAATATATTCACATATTTTTTTAAAATTGTTTTTTCATTATTTTTCTATATTGGCTACTATAATAATCTGAAAAATCAATTAAAATTGAAAAATATGACAAAAACAATTGAATTGAATATATTATGAAAAAGAAAATGAAATAAAATATGAAACAATTGATTATAACTTCATTTTTTTCGCAGATTTCTGTTTATATTTCAATTTTTTTCTTAGAGATTTTCTTTTTATAATAAATATTTCATAATAAATATATTTTCAATTATTTTTATACATTGTTTTTCATTTTTTCAATTCACTTGTTTTATTGGAATTTTTTATAACAATTGTTTGTATTCAACTTCAGTTGTTTTTGTCATATTTTTTTAATGTCAATTGTTTAAGTTTTTAATTGCATCTCTCTCATCTTCTCTGATGAGTAATAAAAATGCGGTTAAATTATTTTCTTCACCGTTTTTGTTTAGGCACTAGAAGAGAAGAATGGAATTTGACCTCGTTTTTATTAGTAATATAATCTTCACATAACTCGAGAACACATACATATTTCTGTGATGAGTTTTAACGATTCGAAACCAGTCTGTTGTTTGTGGAACAAGGTGATTTGGGTGAAAGTTTTATTTTTGAATTTCTCAACAATTGCATTTAATCATTATTTTTGGGGATAGAGAAAACACTTTTACTTTTAAAGTGTTTTCTTTATTCTTAATATACAGGGTGAGTTTTTTTCGATGTTCTCTATGGGGATCTCGGAAACTATAAGAGATAGAGAAACGGTTAAATGGGGAAAGAAGTGTAGATTTACGAGACGAATAAAATTCCACTTTCAAAGTTTTCAAAAAAGTCAAGGGTAACTAGATATTTTGAAAAAAGTAAAAAGTGTCAATTTTTTCAAATCAATATATCTCGGTTTTTATAACAGGTAGAAAAAAACTGTAAAGGACAAAGTTTTAGATAATTTTATGCAGATTAATAAAAAATAATCAGAAAATTTTTATCGCCATTATTTTTCGAGATATGACCCAAACTTACATTTTTTTAAATGGAAACTATAGTTGGCTATGGCCTCATTCAAAAGGTATTTCTTTTCTCTTTAATCCAATATGACATACGACATAGTTATTTCTAAAAATAAGTGAGTTATAGTCATTTTAAATTTCATTATAAATAAAAAATGGGTAGCCATGAAAAAGATGAAAGTAAAACAATTGCAGTTGTTTATAATATTAGCAATATTGTAATTATTAGATATACAGAGATAAACCAACATGAAACAACTGCATAAAGTAATTCTGTGATTATCAATATATCAATGGGAGAGAAATTTGAATATTAAAAAAATATGGTCAAAGAGTCCACTACTAATACTATTATGACATAAATTATATCTTTTTAAAATTGAATTTATGGCTTTTTGACTATTCTCATGTAAATTGAATTAAATGTTTCAATAACAGCTAGTTTATGATCCTCCACAGATTGATATGATTTTTCATATACTTTGTTTTTTACATAACCCCACAGAAACAATTCTAAAACGCGCAGATCGGGAGATCTAGGTGGTCCTGGGATTGGTTTATTTCTTCCCACTTATGAGTTAGGAAAAGCATAATTTAAATAATTTGTAAAGCCAACATGTTATGAGGTGGAACACCGTCATATTGGAACCATTTAAATCTTGCTTGTAATGATAAATTGAAACAATCGAGCGTATCTTCAAATGTTTACTGAAGAAAATGAAAGAAATCAGTTTCACTTAGTAAGCATTCAAAAATATATGGACCGAAAATTATTAATCCAAACACACCATGGATTAAACCCAAATTTAATTTGTAGTTTTCTCTGTGAAACTTCTTGTGGATTCTCTTAAGTTCATCTATGTTCATTGTGGCGATTAAAAATACCACAATTAGTAAATCGCGATTCATCTGTTCATAATATTTTTGTAAGAAAGTATTATCCTCTTGACAAATGGGTTTATACCACATACAGAAGGCCATTTGATAATTACAAAATTATTATTCTTATGCTGATTTTTTATTTTTATTTAACTTTGTAGAACTAATAATTGCAATAATGCTATTATTATAAACAACTGCAATTGTTTTTCTTTTTCATGGCCACCCATTTTTTTATTTATAATAAAATTTAAAATGACTATAACTCACTTATTTTTAGAAATAACTATGTCGTATTTCATATTGGATTAAAGAGAAAAAAATTACCTTTTGAATGAGGCCATAGCCAACTATGGTTTCCATTTAAAAAAATGTAAGTTTGCATCATATCGCGGAAAATAATGGCGATAAAAATTTTCTGATTATTTTTTATTAATCTACATAAAATTATCTAAAACTTTGTCCTTTACAGTTTTTTTCTATCTGTTATAATAACCGAGATATATTGATTTGAAAAAATGGACACTTTTTACTTTTTTCAAAATATCTAGTTACCCTTGACTTTTTTGAAAACTTTGAAAGTGGAATTTTATTCGTCTCGTTAATCTACACTTCTTTCCCCATTTAACCATTTCTCTATCTCTTATAGTTTCCGAGATCCCCATAGAGAACATCGAAAAAAACTCACCCTGTATATATATTCTTGAAATGTACCATGAAGTGAACGCCGTCAAGATCAAAGAAATATTTTTGAAGATTTTTTAGTTAGGTTAAAGTTTTGAAAAGAGGGTTAGATAAAGATGGGCAAAGAGAGTCATGGAAAAGGCCGATTTTCTCTTTTATATGTATGTACGTGTATTTGTATCAGAGTTTATTATTAAGCCTCTTGTTTCTAAATGCATTTTCGGAGGCGCGAGTGGTTGACTTTCGGAACGGCGCTGTCTAAATTTAGACCGAAAATGACGGGTGTCTACTAGGTGGGGTGGCGCGGGGGGTCTCCCCAGGTTCGTGACCTCTTCGTTTGGCGGAAACAAAGACCCTTTACAAACTTAGAATATAATAAATGTTATATACGCATATAAATATATATTTTTAATTTTGAGGTTAAGTTCAAATTTTGTTTGTCAATTATTATTATATTTCGTGGATGTTTGATTTTGGTTTTCGTGAGTAGAGTATAATCAATATAATTAACACTGCACACTTTAATAAAGTGTGATTTTATTAATTGATTAATTTATTTAGGTATATTCTGAGTGATCGATACGTGTAGAACTACGCAGTGCGTTTCTGGGAAGCCGTGAGAACAAGGGGACGGCGGTCAGCGCGCCGCCCCGATTCGTCATCTCTTTGTCCCCCGTCGTCCGACAGATGAGCAGCGCGCCCCGGCGAAGAAAACAAAAGAACGCCGCACGAAAAAACAACGTCACGTAACTTCGCTATAAACAGCTGACGACGGACGGCGGTGTGGTGGGGAGGAAGGGGCGAGGGCGCATGCGTCCGACGCTCAACGACGAAGGCCCGTTTCGTGCGTTTCCGAGTTACCAGTCCGCTCTGAGCTACCGCGCGGTGCAGTCGCACACACAACACGAACAGACGCATGGTGACTGCTGTCGCGGCCGAACCATCAATTTCCATTCTATTCTTCTTCCCCTTTTCCACGAGAAACGTGCCCCGCCGTTCGGGGGATCGTTCCATAAGCGGCGCGCGTGTGTGAGTGCTTGGTAACCGTCGTAACGCAGGAAGAGGAGGAGAAGAGGATAACGTGTGACAGCTCCGATTGAATCGAAACAAAACGGACTGCTCGTTCGTGTCTCCACTTTTTTTTTCTTCACCACCGTCAAGTGTTTTGTTTTTTGCATTGATGGATACTCACTCGATTGATTAGTGCGTGTGTGCCCTCGGGGGAAATTGTCGAATTTCGGGCCCCACAGTAAAGCGTTCATTGAAAAGTACGTGACGTCTGGAACGTGGCGCAATCACGGCGAGTGGATGATAGAATTGTAGAGTGTTGAATAGAGTTGGGAGTACAGCGCGTCGACGTTCAGTGAGTTCGTTTCAATTGGATAGATAATACAATAATAAAAAAAAAAACAGGGGGCCCCGCGTACCTCTAGCGTGCTATGGACAGGGCAAGGGTGGTGTGTTGAAAAAAAGCGAGCGAGCTGGTGCAATATTTGATGGCTGTGGTCGGCCCGAGCCGCCACTCGAGGGGGTCGTCGATGTCCGTGTCGATGTCGCTGATGCAGGGTGCGGCGGGCCCCACGGCCGCCGGAGCGCAGCAGGGCGGTCTGCACGCGGCCCAGCCCTACTACCATCCGCAGCACGCCGCCGCCCCCGCCCACACCCAGGAACAGGTCCAGCCCGACAGGCCCATCGGCTACGGGGCCTTCGGCGTCGTCTGGTAAGTTCGCCCCGAAACAAAAGACACTACACACACACACATATTTAAAAAAAAAAAAACATACGTCAATTGTCACGTCGATAATTACAAGTGTTTACAATGACAATAAACAAATGAACACTAATTGTTATCTGGATGCATTTTAAATATTTAAAAAAAAACAACAGATGATTTACGTGAAGATAATATTAATTTATCAAACAACATTCTTATATATATATACATCTAAACATACCATTATCAATTGTTTAATTAAACGTTAACTATTGATAATGGACACATAGTGTTTGAAATGTACATTTAGTGATTAAATAAAATAGTGAAGTAAGAAATATAACTGTGTTTATTTAATTAAATAATAAACTTCACATAACTCGCAAATACATATTCAAACGTTGTGAAGTTGTATAAATTAATTTTGTTTTCGAATACCATTATCAATAATTACAAGTTTGTTGTACAATCTTCAAAATAATATTTTAAGTTTATTTATTATCACTATTACCATTAATACCATCGATTTTAAAATAATACATTATTAATTAAAACCCTCGCGTATGTTTTACTGATTGTAGGGTGGGATAGTGGCCACCCACCCACCCTACATATACTTTGGAACTACAATTACTGATTGTGTTTGATGTTCAAAATGTTTCAATCATACTCACAGTTTAGTAGTTAGAATTGTTGCTCATCAAAAACTATCAGTAATTTTTATTTAAATATATATGTAGGGTGGGTGGGTGGCCACTATCTCCCACTCTCCAATCAGCAAAACAATCATCAGAGTTTTATAAAAATAAATTTAACTAAATTCATACAAATAAATTGTAATAATATTGATTAATTACTAGGAATTATAAATTAAAACCCTTGGGTATGTTTTGCTGATTGGAAGGTGGGATAGTGGCCACCCACCCACCCTACATATTTATTTGAACTTTAATTGCTGATCGTGTGTGAAGTTCAGAATTTTTAAATCATACTTACAGTTTAATAATTAAAATTTTTGAACATCAAAAACTGTTAGTGATTTAAATTTAAATATATATGTAGGGTGGGTGGGTGGCTTCTATCCCACCCTCCAATCAGTAAATCAATACTGGGAATTTTGTGAAAAAATCCTGCACTTATTTCATCAAATATAATATAATAACATTGTTTAATTACTAAAAATTATTAATTAAAACCCTTGGGTATGTTTTAATGATTAGAAGGTAGGATAGTGGCCACCCACCCACCCTACATATACATTTGAATTTCAATAGCTGATCGTGTTTGATGTTCAGAATTTTAAAATCATACTCACATTTTAGTAATTAGAATTCTTGCACATCAAAAAATATCAGTAATTTTAATTTAAATATATATGTAGGGTGGGTGGGTGGCCACTATCCCACCCTACAATTAGTAAGACAATAAACAGAATTTTATGAAAATAAATTTTAACTAATTCATTAAATTATTGTATTTAAATTGATTTTAATATAATAAACTATTAACATTTAAACTTCAATTACTGATCGTGTTTGATGTTCAATTTTTTTAAATCATACTACAGTTTAATACTTAAAATTCTTGCACATCAAAAACTATTAGTAATTTAAATTTAACTATATATGTAGGGTGGGTGGGTGGTCACTATCCCACCCTCCAATCAGTAAAACACTCCACAGAATTTTATGAAAAGATTCTGCACTTATTTCATCAAATAAATTGTAATTCTAGCGCTATGAATAATTAATTAAAACCCTTGAATATGTTTTAATAATTGGAGGGTAGGATAGAGAACATGATGTTGAAATTTTTCAAATTATATTTGCAGTTAAATTATTGAATTTCTTACACATCGAAAGGCGATCAATAATTTAAATTTAAATACATATGTAGGGCCTCTATCACACCCTCCAAATAGTAAAATAATCACCAGAGTTTTATGAGAATAAATTTCACTTAATACATTCAAATAAACTGTAGTAACAATGAGTTTTTTTGCAATTAATAATTGAATAAAACCCTTGTGTATATTTTACTGATTGGAGGGTGGGATAGTGGCCACCCACCCACCCTACATATACATTTTAACATTAATTACTGATCGGCGTTTGATATTCAGATTTTCATTAATACATACACTGTAGTAAATCAATATCACTCACATCGAAAAGCGATCAGTAATTTAAATTAAAATATGTATGGAAGGCGGGTGGGTGGTCACTATCCCACCCTTCAATCAGTGAAACACTCATCAGAATTTTGTGACAAAATCCTTCAATTATTCCATCAAATAAATTGTAGTAACATTGATTCTCTATCTGTGAATTATTTATTAAAACCCTTGAGTAAGTTTTAATAATTGGAGGGTGGGATAGAGGCCACCCACCCACCCTACATATGCTTTGGAACTTTAATTATTGATCGTGTTTAATGTTCAAAATGTTTTAATAATACTCACAGTTTAGTAATTAGAATTCTTGCACATCGAACACTATCAGTAATTTTAATTTAAATATATATGTAGGGTGGGTGGGTGGCCACTATCCAACCCAACAATTAGTAAAACAATAAACAGAATTTTATGAGAATAAATTTTAACTAATTCATTAAATTATTGCATTTAAATTGATTTTAATATAATAAATTATTAATTAAAATCGTTGCGTATGTTTTACTGATTGAAGGGTGGGATAGTGGCCACCCACCCACCCTACATATACATTTAAACTTCAATTGCTGATCGTGTTTAATGTTCAGATTTTTTAAATCATACTCACAGTTTAACACTTAAAATATGTGCACATCAAAAACTATTAGTAATTTAAATTTAACTATACAGTCGACTCTCTATATAGTGAAGGGCCAAAATGTTGATCGAAATTTCACTATATGAGTTTTTCACTATATAAAGAGAAACAAAAATTTCAAAATTGAATTACTTATTAAAAAAGTTTATTAAACATTTAAAAGTTTAAATACATAGCATGTACATAATGCACATACTGTACACATTACATATGTATGTAAAGGGCTAAATACTACAAACGAAATAAAAAGAATACATAATGCAAAATCTGTTAATACATACATACATATGTACATTTAAAATTTGTGTAGTCTCAATAAATTGCTAAACAACATACATATTATGTACCAGGAAAAATAATCAGCTATTTTTTGAACCAGTTAGCGAATTAATCTACGCATCCACTACATATAAAATGGGTTTCCCCGGGGTACTTCCCCGTGTTTCTCACTGAAATCTATTGTACTTGATTTACATTTTGCCTGTTAGGCGTTATAAACGCTTTAAGAACCTTTTCAAAACAGTGAGTCATCAAAATTCAGTTCGTGCTAATGTTAGGTAGAAATGGGAAACCTGAAGTAGCCAAAATCTCAATAAATGCATAAAAATTTATACATGAAATTCCGGTAAAAATTTTATTATATAGAGTGTTCCTATTTTATAGATTCACTATATGCAGTGCTTTTTACATGAAATTTCATTAAAATATTTTGGGGTTTGAAAAAATTTCACTATATAGAGTTTTTCACTATATAGAGTTTCACTATAGACAGTGTCGACTGTATATGTAGGGTGGGTGGGTGGCCTCTATCCCACCCTCCAATCAGTAAAACACTCCGAAGAATTTTATGAAAAGATCCTGCACTTATTTCATCAAATAAATTGTAATCACATTGATTCTAGCACTATGAATTATTAATTAAAAACCTTAAATATGTTTTAATAATTGGAGGGTAGGATAGAGGCCACCCACCCACCCTACATATACATTGGAACTTTAATTATCGATCGCTGTTTGATGTTGAAATTTTTCAAATTATATTTGTAGTTAAATCATTAAATTTCTTGCACATCGAAAGGCAATCAATAATTTAAATACTAATGTAGGGTGGGTGGGTGGCCTCTATCACACCCTCCAAATAGTAAAATAATCACCAGAGTTTTATGAGAATAAATTTCATCTAATATATTCAAATAAACTATAGTAACATTGAATTTTTTGCAATTAATTATTGAATAAAACCCTTGTGTATGTTTTACTGATTGGAGGGTGGAATAGTGGCCACCCACCCACCCTGCATATACTTTGGAACTTCAATTACTGATCGTGTTTGATGTTCAGAATTTTTAAATCATACTTACAGTTTGGTAATTAGAATTCTTGTACATCAAAAACTATCAGTAATTTTAATTTAAATATATATGTAGGGTGGGTGGGTGGCCACTATCCTACCCTCCAATCAGCAAAACAATCATCAGAGTTTTAAAAAGATAAATTTCATTAAATACATACAAATAAACTACAATGACATTCATTTCATTATAATCAACTATTAATTAAAATCTTTGCGTATGTTTTACTGATTGGAGGGTGGGATAGTAGACACCCACCCACCCTACATATACTTTGAAACTTTAATTACTGATCGTGTTTGATGTTCAATATGTTTTAATCATACTTACAGTTTAGTAATTATAATTCTTACACATCAAAAACTATCAGTAATTTTAATTTAAATATATATGTAGGGTGGGTGGGTGGCCATTATCCCACCCTACAATCAGTAAAACAATCATCAGAGTTTTATACAGATAAATTTCACTACATCCTTACAAATAAATTGTAATAACATTGATTAATTACTAGGAATTATTAGTTAAAACTCTTGAGTATGTTTTAATGATTGGAAGGTGGGATAGTGGCCACCCACCCACCCTACATATACTTTTGAACTTTATTGTCGATCGCTGTTTGTTGTTGAAATTTTTCAAATTATATTTGCAGGTAAATCATTAAATTTCCTGCACATCGAAAGGCAATCAATAATTTAAATTTAAATACATATGTAGGGCGATTGGGTGGCCTCTATCACACCCTCTAAATAGTAAAATAATCACCAGAGTTTTATGAGAATAAATTTCATCTAATATATTCAAATAAACTATAGTAACATTGAATTTTTTGCAATTAATTATTGAATAAAACCCTTGTGTATGTTTTACTGATTGGAGGGTGGGATAGAGGCCACCCACCCACCCTACATATACATTTGAACTTCAATTACTGATAGTGTTTGATGTTCAATTTTTTTAAATCATACTCACAGTTTAGTATTTAGAATTTTTGCACATCAAAAACTATCAGTAATTGAAATTTAAATATATATATGTAGGGTGGGTGGGTGTCCACTATCCCACCCACCAATCAGCAAAACAATTATCAGAGTTTTATAAAGATAAGTTTCAATAAATTAATGCAAATAAACTGTAATAACATTGATTTTATTATAAACAACTATTAATTGAAATCTTTGCTTATGTTTTAATCATTGGAGGATGGGATAGTGGCCACCCACCCACCCTACATATACATTTGAACTTTAATTGCTGATCGTGTTTAATATTCAGATTTTTTAAATCGTACTTACAGTTTAGTAATTAAAATTGTTGCACATCAAAAACTGTCAGTAATGTAAATTTAAATATATATGTAGGGTGGGTGGGTGGCCACTATTCCACCCTCCAATTAGTAACACAATCATCAGAGTTTTATAGAGATAAATTTCACTAAATTCACACAAATAAACTGCAATAACATTGATTGTAATGTAATCAATTATTAATTCAAATGATTGTGTATATTTTACTGATTGGAGGGTGGAATAGTGGCCACCCACCCACCCTACATATACATTTGAACATTAATTACTGATCGTCGCTTGTGATTTTTGTTTTGTAGTAAGGCTATTTCTTGCACATCCAAAAGCGATCAGTAATTGAAATTAAAATGTATATGTAGGGTGGGTGGGTGGCCACTATCCCACCCTCCAATCAGTAAAACACTTCGGATAATTCTGTGAAAAAGTATTGCACTTATTTCATTAAATAAATTGTAGTCACATTGATTCTATTAATATAATTTATTAATTAAAACCTTTGAGTATGTTTTACCGATTGGAAGGTGGGATAGTGGCCACCCACCCACCCTACATATACATTTGAACTTCAATTGCTGATAGTGTTTAATGTTCAGATTTTTTAAATCATAGAGTTTTGTAATTAAAATTCTTGCACATCAAAAACTGTCAGTAATTAAAATTTAAATATATGTAGGGTGGGTGGCCACTATCACACCCTCCAATCAGTAAAACAATCATAAGAGTCTTATTAGGATAAATTTCACTAAATTCATACAAATAAATTGTAATAACATTGATTAATTACTAGGAATTATTAATTAAAACCCTTGGGTATGTTTTAATGATTGGAAGGTGGGATAGTGGCCACCCGCCCACCCTACATATACATTTGAACTTCAATTACTGATCGTGTTTGATGTTCAGAATTTTTAAATCATACTTAGAGTTTAGTAATTAGAATTCTTGCACATCAAAAACTATCAGTAATTTTGATTTAAATATATGTAGGGTGGGTGGGTGTCCACTATCCCACCCTCTAATTAGTAAAACAATCAACAGAGTTTTGTAAAGATAAATTTCACTAAATTCATGAAAATAAACTTCAATAACATTGATTTTATTATTATCAATTATTAATTAAAATTTTTGCATATGTGTTAATGATTGGAGGGTGGGATAGTGGCCAACCACCCACCCTACATATACTTTGGAACTTTAATTACTGATCGGTGTTTGATATTAAGATTTTTAATTAATAAATACACTGTAGTAATTAAATTTCTTGCACATCGAAAAGCGATCAGTAATTGAAATTTAAATATGTATGTAGGGTGGGTGGGTGGCCTCTATCACACCCTTCAATCAGTACAAACACTCCTGATAATTAGGTGAAAAAATTATGTACTTAATTCATAAAAAATAAATTGTACTAATAGGATTTTATTACTATAAATTATTAACTAAAATCCTTGAGAATGTTTTAATAATTGGAGGGTAGGATATAGGCCACCCACCCACCCTACATACATTTTTGAAATTAAATTGCTGATTTTTGTTTAATGTTAAATTTTTTATTAATACTTAAATTATTTTAAGTAAATTATTTTGCACATAGAAAGGCGATAATATAAATTTAAATGTATATGTAGGGTGGGTGGGCGGCCTCTATCCCACCCGCCAATTAGTAAAACAATCGCCAGGGTTTTACAATGAGTATAACATATTTCCCAAAGAATTTTTAAAAGGCGACCATTCTTCCAAAAGTTATTATCAAAAAATAAAAGAAAACAGATGAAAATCGTATTTTGATTTTTTCATTTTATCCACTTCTATTTGGTAGGTACAACAAGAGCCATACACAATTTTGTAAATGAGACTATTCTTTCAAAAGTAAAATAAAAATACAATTTCATCGCAGCAAAAAAAATTATCTTATAAATCTCTGTTTTTTTACAATAAATTGTTTTTTTTTCCTTTTATAAAACAAATATTAGAAAATTCAGATTACTTATAAAATTTAAATAAAGTTTTTTATTTAAATAATGTTTTTCAGTGGTTGTTTCTCTAAATATTTTCTGAAATGGTAGATTAAAAAATAATTGAAAATCAAATTTCACTTTTTTGGAGAAAAAAAAATTAATCCGACCTTAATTACAAATGTTACTGTTGAAAATACGGAAAACAATTGAAAATAGAATTTTCTTTTTTGATTCCATCCGCTTCTATTTAACAGTACAGTGTGTTTTTGAAAGAATTTTTCTAATCCGATCATTCTTTCAAGAATTATTGTCAAAAAATTTAAAACAATTGGAAATCGAATTTTACCTTTTTTATGCTATACATTTCTATTCGACGAGTACAATACGATTCTGACAGATTTTTTTTTATCCGACTATAATTACAAATGTTATTGTTGAAAATATGAAAAACAATTGAAAATCGAATATTATTTTTTTACGTTATCAATTTCTGTTTATTCATTGATTTTCTTGCGCATAAAACAACGATAAGTAATTAAAATTGTAATGTATATGTAGGGTGGGTGGGTGGCCTCTATCCCACCCTCCAATCAGTAAAACAATCAACGGAATTTTAATGAAAATTAAATCCATATAATTCATTCAATTTAACTGCAATAACATTAATTTTAATATAAACCATTATTAATTGAAATCTTTGCGTATGTTTTACTGATTGGAGGGTGGGATAGTGGACACCCACCCACCCTACATATACATTTAAATTTTAATTACTAATCGGCGTTTGATGTT
>OZ018393.1:994301-1063855 GCA_963969525.1 Ontholestes murinus
GTGTGAATCTGCTGTTGTTTTCTGAACATAGCCATAACGTAAATGCGAATGAAAATTTAATTGTTCATGTAGGGTGGGTGGGTGGCCACTATCACACCCTCCAATTATTATATTACAAGCGACGATTTTTTTAATTAAAATTTTGATTAAATACAATATTAAAAATTAATATAAATTTACTTAGATGTAATTTAATATTTATTCACCAAATTCGCGTTTATGTTTTACTGATTGGAAGGTGGGATAGAGGCCACCCACCCACCCTACATATGTAATTAAAATTTCATTCACATTCACGTTTGTATGTCCAGAAAACAACAGCACAGTCAGTCTAGTCTTAAAATTGAAATAATACATAAACAGTGTTGTAGCTTAAGTTTTCATGAAATATGTAGGGTGGGTGGGTGGCCTCTATCACACCCTTCAATCAGTATAACATTCCTGAGAATTTTGTGAAAAAATCCTGCACTTAATTCATAAAAAATAAATTATAGTAACATTGATTCTATTAATATAAATTAACTAACAGCCTTAACTATTCAGTTAATAAATTAGTAATTAAAACCTTTATGAATGTTTTAATAATTGGAGGGTGGGATAGAGGCCACCCACCCACCCTACATATACATTTATATTTAAATTATTTATCGTGTTTTAATGTACTTACTAAACTGTAAGTATTAATAATAAAATCTGAACATCAAACGCCTATCAGTAGTTGAAATTTGAATGCATATGTAGGGTGGGTGGGTGGCCTCTATCCCACCTACTAATCAGTAAAACATACGCCAGGGTTTCAATTAATAATTGCTTACAATAAAACTCTATGATGTTGCAATTTTTTTGTTTATGAAATAAATGCACAACTTCAACACAAATTATGAATTAAAACCCTTGAGAATGTTTTATTAATTGGAGGGTGGGATCCATCCATCCTACATATATTTTTAAACTTTAATTGCTAATTGTTTTTAATGTTCAAATTTTTATTAATTTATAAAGTTTTGTAAGAAAATTTCTTGCACATTGGAAAGCGATCTGTAATTTAAATATAAATATATATGTAGGGTGGGTGGGTATCCTCTACCCCACTCTTCAATTAGTAAAACAATAATCAGTTTTATAAAAAAAACGTATTTAACTTAATTCAATCATATTAACTGCAGAAATATTGATTTTAATTTAGTGAACTATTAATTAAAATCGTCACGTATGTTTTACTGATTGGAGGGTGGGATAGAGGCCACCCACCCACCCTACATATACATTTGAACTTCAACTGTCAATCGCTGTTTGATGCTGAGCTTTTTTAAATTATTTTTATAGTTAAATCATTGATTTTTTTGCACATAGAACGGCGATTAGTAATATAAATTTAAATATATATGTAGGGCGGGTGGGTGGCCTGTATCACACCCTCCAATCAGTAAAACAATCACCAGAGTTTTATGGCAATAAATTTAAATTAATTCATTCAAATAAACTGGAATAAGATTGATTTTTAATACAAACAACTATTAATTAAAACTCTCGCGTATGTTTTATTGGTTGGAGGGTGGGAGAGAGGCCACCCACCCACCCTACATACACATTTAAACTTCAATTGCTAATCGTCGTTCGTTGTTTTGATTTTATTATTAGTACTTACAGTTTAGTGAATATTTTTTTGCACATCAGAACGCGGTCAGAAATTTACATTTACATATGTATGTAGGGTGGGTGGGTGGCTTTGATCCCATCCTCCAATCAGTAAAATATTTGAGAATTTTGTGAAAAAATCCTGCACTTATTTCATCAAATAAATTATAGTTACATTGATTCTATTACCATGAATTATTAATTAAAACTCTCGAGTATGTTTTAATAGCTGGAGGGTGGGATCGCAAAGCGATCTGAAACTTAAATTTAAATGTATATGTAGGGTGGGTGGATGTCCTCTATCCCACCCTACAATTAATAAAACATTTTTCAAAATCTTGAAATAATTTCACTCAATTCATTCAAATCAACTGAAATAACTTTTATTTTAATTTTGTGTACTATTAATTAAAATCCTCACATATATTTTACTGATTGGAGGGTGGGATAGAGGCCTCCCACCCACCCTACATATACATTTGAACTTTAATTACTGATCGTCGTTTGATCTTTTGTTTTTTTATTACTACTTACAGTTTAGTAACTAAATTTCTTGCACATCGAAAAGCGATCAGTAATTTAAATTTATTTGTATATGTAGGGTGGGTGGGTGGCCACTATCCCACCCTCCAATTAGTAAAACAATCACCCGAGTTTTATAAAAAATAAATTTCACTTAATTCATGCAATTAAACTGAAACAATATTGATTTTAATTTGGTGAACTATTAATTAAAACCCTCACGTATGTTTTACTGATTGGAGGGTGTGATAGTGGCCACCCACCCACCCTACATATATATTTGAACTTCAACTGCCGATCGCTGTTTGATGATGCAATTTTTCAATTTACATTCACAGTTTAATAATTGAATTTCTTGCACATCGAAAGGCGATCAGTAATTGAAAGTAAATGTTAATGTAGGGTGGGTGGGTGGCCACTATCCCACCCTCCAGTTAGTAAAACAATCAACAGAATTTTAATGAAAATAAATACCACATAATCCATTCAAATAAACTGCAATAACATTGATTTTAATATAACCAACTTTTAATTAATATCTTTGCGTATGTTTTACTGATTGGAGGGTGGGATAGAGGCCACCCACCCACCCTACATATATATTTATATTTCAATTATTGATCGTCGTTTGATGTTTCATTTTTCTTGTTTATATTCGCGCTTAATTTAAGTAATTTTTTTGACAATCAAACAATGGTCAATAATTCAATTCAAAATATATTTGTTGGGTGGGTGAGTGACCTTTACATTACAACTTATAAATCAATCTGGAAAATTTTTAATAAAAAATCATTCGCTTAATTAAATTGCAGTAATATATAGTTTGTTACAATTAATTAATAATTAAAACCCTGGCCAATGTTTTATTGATTGGTGGGTGGGATAGAGGCCACCCACCCACCCTACATATACATAGTTATTTCAACTTCTATACCTTTTTATGTTGATATTTTTGGAAAATCTATATAACTTTTTTTTGTTTAATATTTATTTAAATTTAAGCTAAAATACTTTTCGATTTCAAAATAACATTTACAATAATACTGCTGTAATTTTCAGGAAACTAAAACACTGTCAGTGAGTTGAAATATCAATGCATATGTAGGGTGGGTGGGTGGCCACTATCCCACCCTCCAATTATTTTAACATAAACACGATTTTTTAGTATGTTTGAATGCTAGACACGATAACTTTAGGATACATCTTGAATCAGGAACTTTATCAGACGATTTTTAAGTTTTAAATTCTCATTTTTGTTGTGTGTCGAATTCACAAATAAAAACAATTGAAAATCGAGTTACATATTCACTGCATCCCATTCTATCTCATGAGTATAATGTGTTAGAAAAATAAACAATTTAAAATCGAATTTTACCTTTTTTTACTTCATCCATTCCTATTTGATAAGTGCAACAGATTTTCTAATGATTTTTTCAAATTTTGACTATTCTTTTCAGAGTTATTAAAAAAATTTTAAAGAAGCAATTCATTTTTCACTCTATTTATTTGTTACGATTTTTTCAGTATGGTTTTTATTATACTACTTACACCCCTTGATTTTTTTTTCATTCCTTGAGAATGTTTCTCTAACATTTCTAGAAATCACTACGAAACAGTTTTTATTTTACTTACACCTGAAAATATTTTCGTAAAATCTACAAGATTTTTTTCTTGGTTTTTTCTAATTATTAGTGAATTTTCTACAACGTAAAGGACTTATATATTTTTACTATTACTTACACCCCTGGATTTTTTTATTTCATTCTTTGAGAATGGTTCTAACATTTATAGAAATCACCACGAAATATATTTCGCAGGTATAATCCAAAAAAAAATCCCAACTGCACCGAAATCTATTTCGCAGGTAAATTTTATTGTCCGTCCCTCCTCCTCTCCATCATTATCTATGGCAAAGTAGGCCTCGCTTTTCATTACCTGTTTCCAGGTAGAGTGGATATCACGGACCGATTTTTTTTTGTTGTTGTTGCGTTCTCGTCTCCTTTACATTTAGAAACTCTCCTCAATTTTCCGAACAATGGTCACATCACCACCGGCGCGTACATAATTGGCGCCTCCCCGCCCTGCCCCCCTCGTAACCGAACCAACGTACGAAACGACGACGTCGTGATTTTTGGGTAAGAAGAAATTATATTTGAGGAACGAGGTTGTTTGTCGTTGGAAAAATTCAAATGGCAATAACGTAATCCTTTTGTGTTTGCCTTAATTGCGAGCCTCGTTTTTTGTGAAATTTTTGCAATAGGATGATTATTGTGTTATAAAAGCGTAAAATAATTAATTTTAGTTTTATGCATTCACAAAATATAGAAATTCGTCGTTGAGTTTTGATTCACAAAATGTGTAATATTTTTCGCTTTGAAAATTGAAACTAGGTGAAATTTTTCGTCGTTTCTAGGTAGATCGAGACTGGTTTGTATGTAGACTTTCACCACTACAAAACTCCAAACTGCAATCCCGTCCATCTCATCATCCAGTGCGGTTTCCATTTCTAATTATTACCGCCTTTTGAATTATCCAGGGAAAATCGAGATGTATTGTTACGTCCATAACCTTGCTTTATATTTCCAAACCGTAACGCAAGAGAGAAAAAATCGTGTATATAATTTACGGATTTTAATCGTTAATTAGCACCGGTTTTTTTTTTTTTTCGGTAACGGATCGATTTTTTTAACGGTGAATAATTGAACAATAGGCGTGAGATTCGAGTAAAGTAATCCGCGTTCCCATCCTGTTTTTTTTTTACCTTTCTTCATTTAAATTTAAATTGAAACAACAGTATTTTTTGATTCTTCCTTTGATCGTAATTTTTTAAAGCGTTAATATGCATTTTGAGCTGAAAAAGAAAAAACAATTGAAAATCAAATTTTGTTTTTCATTCCATCCACTTATATTCGATGAGTAGAATAGATTCCTGAAAGAATTTTTCAAATCCGACTATTTCTTCAAGAGTTATCAACAAAAAACAATTGAAAATCGTATTTTATTTTTTCGTCTTATCCACTTCTATTAGACGAGTAGAATAGATTTCTGAAAGAATATTTCCAATCCGTCAATTATTTCAAGAGTTATCGGCGATAAATCAAAAAACAATTGAAAATCGTATTTTATTTTTTCGTCTTAACCACTTCTATTAAATGAGTACAGCACATTTCTAAAAGAATTTTCCAAATCCGATCATCTTCTCAAGAATTATTGCCGAAAAATTGAAAACAATTGAAAATCAAATTTTGTTTTTTTTATTTCATCCACTTTTATTCGATGACTAGAATAGATTACCGAAAGAATTTTTCAAATCCGCCAAATATTTCAAGAGTTATCGGCGATAAGTCAAAAAACAATTGAAAATCGAATTTTATTTTTTCGTCCCATCAAGTTCTATTAGACAAATATAGCACGTTTCTAAAAGAATTTTCCAAATCCGATCATCCTTTCAAGAATTATTGCCGAAAAACAAAAAACAATTGAAAATCAAATTTTGTTTTTTTCATTTCATCCACTTTTATTCGACGAGTAGAATAGATTCCTGAAAGAATTTTTCAAATCCGACATTTTTTTTTTAAAGTTATCAGCGATAAACCAAAAAAATAATTGAAAATCGAATTTTATTTTTCGTCCCATCCACTTCTATTTGACGAATATAGCACGTTTCTAAAATAATTTTCCAAATCCGATCATCCATTCAAGAGTTATTGTCGAAAAACAAAAAAACAATTGAAAATCGAATTTTGTTTTTTGATTTCATCCACTTTTATTCGATGAGTAGAATATATTCCTGAAAGAATTTTTCAAATCCGGCTATTTTTTCAAGAGTTATCGGCGAAAAACCAAAAAACAATTGAAAATCGAATTTTATTTTTTCGTCCCATCCACTTCTATTAGACGAATACAGCACGTTTTTAAAAGAATTTTTCAAATCCGATCATCTTCTCAAGAATTATTGTCGAAAAACAAAAAACAATTGAAAATCAAATTTCGTTTTTTTCATTTCATCCACTATTATTCGATGAGTAGAATATATTCCTGAAAGAATTTTTCAAATCCGGCTATTTTTTCAGGAGTTATCGGCCAAAAAACAAAAAAACAATTGAAAATCGAATTTTGTTTTTTTATCCCATCCACTTCTATTAAACGAATATAGCACGTTTCTAAAAGATTTTTCCAAATCCGATCATCCATTCAAGAGTTATTGCCGAAAAACAAAAAACAATTGAAAATCAAATATTGTTTTTTCATTTCATCCACTATTATTCGATGAGTAGAATAGATTACTGAAAGAATTTTTCAAATCCGGCTATTATTTCAAGAGTTATCGGCCAAAAAACAAAAAACAATTGAAAATCGAATTTTATTTTTTCGTTCCATCCACTTCTATCAGACCAATACAGCACGTTTTTAAAATTATTTTCCAAATCGGACAATTATTTCAAGTTTTTGTTGAAAAACTAAAAACAATTGAAAATCGATAATGTTTTTTTTCATTTCATACACTTTGATTTGATGAGTAGAATCGATTCCTGAAAGAATTTCTCAAATCCGGATATTTTTTCAAGAGTTATCGGCGGAAAAACAAAAAACAATTGAAAATCGAATTTTATTTTTTCGTCCCATCTACTTCTATTCGACGAATACAGCACGTTTCTAAAATTATTTTCCAAATCGGACAATTATTTTAAGAGTTATCGTCAAAAAATGAAAAACAATTGAAGATCGAATTTTACTTTTTTACTGCATCTATTTCTACTCGATGAGTAGAGCACATTTCCGAAAGAATTTTTCAATTGCGATCATTCTTTCAAAAGTTATCATCAAAAAATGAAAAACAGTTGAAAATCGAATTTTATTTTTTTACTGCATCTACTTCTATTCAATGAGTACAGTATATTTCCGAAATAATTTTTAAAATGCGACCATTCTTTCAAAAGTTATTATCAAAAACAGAAAACAAAATTTTCTAATTCAGACTATTCTTTCAAAAGTAAAATAAAAATTCAATATTATTTTTCATTTTTTCATCGCAGCTAAAATTTATACTTTTTCCTAATCTCTCTTTTTAACAATTAATTGTTTTTTCCTTTTATAAAACAAATATTAAAGAAAGCAGTTTACTTTTAAAATTAAAAGTTTTTTTATTTAAATAATGTTTTTCAATTGTTTTTTCTCTAAATATTTTTTGAAATGCTCTATTACAAATTTGTACATCGAACTGAAAATCGAATTTTACTTTATGCTATCCATTTCTATTCAATGAGTACAATACGATTTTGGAAGAATTTTTACAATCCGACCATAATAACAAATGTAGGTAATTGTCGAAAATAAGACAAACAATTGAAAATCGAATTTTCTTTTTTCACTCCATCCGCTTCTATTTAATGAGTACAGCGTGTTTTTGGTAACATTTTTCAAATCCGATCGTCCTTTCAAGAATTATTATCAAAAAATGAAAAACAATTGAAAATCGAATTTAATTTTTTTACGCTATCCATTTCTATTCGTTGAGTACAATACGAATTTGGAAGAATTTTTACAATCCGATCACAATTACAAATGTTATTGACGAAAAAATTAAAAAACAATTGAAAATCAAATTTTATTTTTTTATGCCATCCATTTCTATTCGATGAGTACAACATGATTCTGGAAGATTTTTTTAATCCCGCTATTATTACATAGGTTATTGTTAAAGAAATGAAAACAATTGAAAATCGAATTTTCTTTCTTCACTCTATCCGCTTCTATTTAATGAGTACGACGTGTTTTTGAAAGAATTTTTCTAATCCGACCTTCCTTTCAAGAATTATTATCAAAAAATAAAAAACAATTGAAAATCGAATTTTACTTTTTTATGCTATCCATTTCTATTCGATGAGTACAATACGTTTCTGGAGGAATTTTTTCAATTCGACCATAATTACATAGGTTATTGTTGAAAAAATGAAAAACAATTGAAAATCGAATTTTCTTTTTTCACACCATCCGCTTCTATGCGATAAGTACAGCTTGGTTCTGAAGGAATTTTTATAATCCGACCCTCCTTTCATGAGTTATTGTCAAACAATGAAAAACAATTGAAAATCGAATTTCACTTTTTTGTGTTATCCTTTTCTATTCGACGAGTACAATACGTTTTTGGAGGAATTTTTTCAATCCGACCATAATTACAAAGGTAATTGCCGAAAAAACAAAAAAACAATCGAAAATCGAATTTTCTTTTTTCACTCCTACAGCTTCTACTCGATGAGTACTGCATGTTTCTGAAAGAATTTTTTTAATGCGGCTATCCTTTCATGAGTTATAGCCAAAAAAATGAAAAACAATTGAAAATCGATTTTCACTTTTTTATGCTTTCCGTTTCTACTCGACGAGTACAATATGTTTCTGGAGGAATTTTTTTAATCCGACCATCCCTTTACGAGTTATTGTGGAAAATATGAAAAACAGTTGAAAATCGAATTTTCTTTTTTCGCTCCATCCGCTTCTATTCGATGAGTACAGGACGTTAGTAAACGAATTTTATCATTCCGGTCGTTATTTTAATAGTTATCATCATCAAAAAAATTAAAAGCAATTGGATATTAAAATTTACGTTTTGTTTTCTCATTTTATGTGAGATAATAATAAATGAATGACGCAGTAAAGAAAAATAACACGATAACAACAATAGACATGCAACGAATATGATGAAATCTTATATTTTTTCCTCTGATAACGAAACAAAAGCTTCTTAGAAACGCGCGTCGTATTATTATCAATTCGGTTTATAATTCGCGACGTTTGATTGTTTTTATCGTCGTTCCGGTTGTTCCGTATCGGTGATTATTCCCAGGAACACAAATGTTTCTTGTTTATTATATATATAAATGTGTGTATGTGTTTGTGGATATTGTATGACAACGACACACGATTCCAGGTACGGATTTTTTCCTGTAATTCGATGATGATGGAATTTTTAATGTCCCCTTCCCTCGTGTAGCGTGACAATTGCATTGCGACATTACTTTCTTTGTTGAATATTCTGAATATCTAATCGATATGATTTTGAAAGGCTATTAAATGTTTTTTTTTTCTGAAAAGACATTCGTTGGAATAATTTAAACTTTTTTTATTTTTAAAGTTCGTTTGCAAGAACATGTGGTGTTTGATACGGTGAAGGGTGTTTAATGGGGTTCATAAAACCACATACACATATGTACGCATACACACATCCAGACACACCGGTAAAGGTGTGCCCCAGGGGCCTCTACCCGGTCCTCCGGTTAGACCGGGCCAGCTGTCTCTCCCCGTCCGTCGTCCTGAGGGGGCAGGTGGTCGTTTCGGGTCCCGCATCTGCTGTCGTCCTCTCTCCTTCTCACTCCCTCCTCCCTCGCTCTCTTTCACTCGCTCTGCACAGTTGGCACACGTGCTGCGCTCGAATGAATGTTGAGAGAAAAGAACAGCAACAACACACATACACACACAGAAAAAAAAAAGGAGAACAGGACGCGTATAAAACGACGGTTAAAAATCGACCCGCACCTACCTATATATACTCATATACTCTACTACACACACAATACGTGTATAATACATCGACTCACATAAAGGGAACACCTGAAAAACCGTGGCCTACTGGATGGCCCCGAGGTTAATTAGTTTCAATGAAATGAAAGTTTCACCGAAAAAAAAAAGACGTATATATGAGAGGAATTAACAAAATTAAAGCAGCGCACTCGTTCTCTTGTTCCTTCTAACAACTACGACATTATACACACATAAAAACAAGTTCACCAACCTTCAGCGACAATTGGGCGATAATAAAATTATTAATGGATCGTAGGTGGCCGCGTATATTACTACTACTACTACAGCTGCTGGTTGTCCTCATCTACTTATTTACTATTCATATAATACGATTAGTATCTATTTGTTAAATTGTTTTTGATAAGATCCTTTAAAATATCATAAAACAATTGAATATCTAATTTTATTTTTTCACCCCATGCAATTCTAATCGATGAGTAGAATACATCTTTGAAGGAATTTTTCAAATGCGATCATTAGTTTAAGAGTTATTGTCATAAAACTGAAAAACAATTGAAAATCGAATTTTATTTTTTCACTCTATCCATTCCTTTTCGATGAGTAGAACACGTTTCCGAAAGAATTTTTCAAATCCGAATATTGGTTCGAGAATTATGATCAAAAAACTGAAAAACAATTGAAAATCGAAAATGAATTTTTCACTGCATACACTTCTAATCGATGAGTAGTATACATTTTTGAAGGAATTTTTCAAATGCGGTCATTAGTTTAAGAGTTATTGCCATAAAACTGAAAAACAATTGAAAATCGAATTTTATTTTTTCACTCTATCCATTCATTTTCGATGAGTAGAGCACGTTTCCGAAAGAATTTTTCAAATTAGAATATTGGTTCGAGAATTATGATCAAAAAACTGAAAAACAATTGAAAATCGAAATTGATTTTTTCACTCCATACATTTTTGAAGAAATTTTTAAAATGCGATCATTGATTTAATAGTTATTACGATAAAACTGAAAAACAATTGAAAATCGAATTTTTTCGCTCCATGCACTTCTATTCAAAGTTTAGCAAGTTTCTGAATGAATTTTTCAAATCCCAACATCTGTTTCATAGTTATTAATACAAAACAATTGAACATCGAATTTTATTTTTTGGCTCCGTGCACTTCTACTGAATGAGTACAGCATGTTTCCGAAAGAATTTTTCTAATCCGATCATTCTTTCAATAGTTATTGTCAAAAAAGAAAAAAACAATTGACAATCGAATTTTATTTTTTTACCCTATCCATTTCTATTCGACGAGTACAATACGATTCTCGAAGATTTTTTTTTAATCCGACCATAATTACAAACGTAATTGTCGAAAATACGAAAAACAATCGAAAATCGAATTTTCTTTTTTCACTCCGTCCGCTTCTATTTAATGAGTACAGCGTGTTTCTGAAAACAGTTTTCTAATCCGATCATCGTTTCAAGAATTATTATCAAAAAGTGAAAAACAATCGAAAATCGAATTTTACTTTTTTTATGCTATCCATTTCTATTCGACGAGTAAAATACGTTTCTGGAAGAATTTTTTTATTCGGAGCATAATTACAAATGTTATGGTCGAAAAAATGAAAAACAATTGAAAATCGAAATTGATTTTTTTACTCTAGCCACTTCTAATCGATGAGTAGAATACATCTTTGAAGGAATTTTTCAAATGCGATCGTTGGTTTAAGAGTTATTACGATATAACTGAAAAACAATTGAAAATTGAAATTTATTTTTTTACTTCACGCACTTCTATTCGATAAGTTTATCAAGTTTCTGAAAGAATTTTTCAAATCCCAACATTGGTTCAATGGTTATTATCACAAAACTGAAAAACAATTGAACGTCAAATTTTATTTTTTCACTCTATCCATTTCTTTACGATGAGGAGAGCACGTTTCTGAAAAAAATTTTCAAATCCGAATATTAGTTCAAGAGTGATGATCAAAAAAACTGAAAAACAAGTGAAAATCGAAATTGATTTTTTTTACACTACTCACTTTTAATCGATGAGTAGAATAAATCTTTGAAGGAATTTTTTAAATGCGATCATTGGTTTAATAGTTATTACGATAAAACCGAAAAACAATTGAAAATCGAATTTTATTTTTTCACTCTATCAATTGCTTTTTTTTGATGAAGTAGAACATGTTTTTGAAAGAATTTTTCAATTCCGAATATTATCTCAAGAATGATTATCAGAAAACTGAAAAACAATTGAAAAAGTGTATGGAGAGAAAAAATAAAATTCGATTTTCAATTGTTTTTCAGTTTTATCGTAATAACTATTAAACCAATGATCGCATTTGAAAACTTCCTTTAAAAATATATTCTACTCAACGATTAGAAGTGGCTAGAGTAAAAAAATCAATTTAGATTTTCAATTGTTTTTCACTTTTTTGATCATAATTCTCGAACCAATATTCGGATTTGAAAAATTCTTTCAGAATCAATCGTGCTCCACTCACCAACAAGAAATGGATAGTTGATTTTGGCAAGTTTCTGAAAGAATTTTTCAAATCCAGACATTGGTTCAAGGGTTATTATTACCATAAAACTGAAAAATAATTGAATATCGAATTTAATTTTTTCACTCTATCCATTCATTTTCGATGAGTAGAGCACGATTCCGAAAGAATTTTACAAATTCGAATGTTAGTTCAGGAATTATAATAAAAAAATTGAAAAACAATTGAAAATCGAATTTTCTTTTTTTGCTTTAAGCACTTATATTCGATGAGTAGAACACGTTATTGAAAGAATTATTAAAATTCGGTCATTTTTTCAAGAGTTATTGCAAAAAATGTAAAAACAATTGAAAATCGAATTTTATTTTTTCACTCTATTTATTTCATTTCGATGAGTAGAACACGATTCTGAAAGAATTTTTCAAATCCGAATATTGGTTCGAGAATTATGATCAAAAAACTGAAAAACAATTGAAAATCGAATTTTCTCTTTTTGCTTCAACCACTTATATTCGATGAGTAAAACACGTTACTGAAAGAAATATTAAAATTCGGTCATTGGTTCAAGAGTTATTGCAAAAAATGTAAAAACAATTGAAAATCGAATTTTATTTTTTCACTCTATCCTTTCCTTCTCGATGAGTAGAACACGATTCTGAAAGAATTTTACAAATTCGAATATTAGTTCGAGAATTACGATCAAAAAACTAAAAAACAATTGAAAATCGAATTTTCTTTTTTTGCTCCAATCAATTATATTCGATGAGTAGAACACGTTTCTGAAAGAATTATTAAAATTCGGTCATTAGTTCAAGAGTTATTGCAAAAAATGTGAAAACAATTGAAAATCGAATTGTATTTTTTCACTCTATCCATTTCATTTCGATGAGTAGAACACGATTCTGAAAGAATTTTTCAAATCCGAATATTGGTTCGAGAATTATGATCAAAAAACTGAAAAACAATTGAAAATCGAATTTTCTTTTTTTGCTCCAATCAATTATATTCGATGAGTAGAACACGTTATTGAAAGAATTATTAAAATTCGGTCATTGGTTCAAGAGTTATTGTAAAAAATGTAAAAACAATTGAAACTCGAATTTTCTTTTTTTGCTCCAACCACTTATATTTGATGAGTAGAACACGTTACTGAAAGAATTATTAGATTTCGGTAATTGGTTCAAGAGTTATTGTAAAAAATGTAAAAACAATTGAAAATCGAATTTTATTTTTTCACTCTATCCATTTCTTTACGATGAGGAGAGCACGTTTCCGAAAGAATTTTTTAAATCCGAATATTGGTTCGAGAATTATGATCAAAAAGGTGAAAAACAATTGAAAATCGAATTTTCTTTTTTTGCTCCAATCAATTATATTCGATGAGTAGAACACGTTTCTGAAAGAATTATTAAAATTCGGTCATTGGTTCAAGAGTTATTGCAAAAAATGTGAAAACAATTGAAAATCGAATATTATTTTTTTGCTCCAACCAATTATATTCGATGGATAGAACACGTTTCTGAAGGAATTATTAGATTTCGGTCATTGCTTTAAGAGTTATTTTTAAAATAAGAATGTTTCTGACTTCAATTGTCGATTTCAAAATTTAGAAAGTGCTCGCGGTGCTTTAATAACACAACGACAAGAGATCATCATCCTCTGAAGGACCGATCCTTCGTAATTATAAAGCCATTAGGGCCTAAAATTGAGAAAAGCACGTAATTGAATTCACGATGGGAATAGTTTTAAAAATTCTTACGAAAATGTATTGGAGTTAATTTGTAACGATAATAACACAACGTATACTGGATAAAACGACGGCCACCATTGCGTTAATTGTTTTGTATTGTATTTTCGGCCTTCATCAGGGACATTCACCACCACCACCACCACCATCACAATCCGTTCACGGCCGCCCCTGATGACCCTCGACTACAATTTTGTATAATTGTCCACGGTTTGTCGTATATGAGTCTGCTCCACCTCTTCCTCCCACGCCGACGGCTAGAGATCAATTGATTCCGAGACGTCGTGCATTCATAATTTTCGCACGAAATGAAATCCAGTTTTTGAATTACCTAGAAAAAAATAATCTGCGTTAGTCATATGAATGACACTACAAAAATAATAATTCCTTGATGATATTGGAGTAACCGACGACCGTCATGTAATGGGAACTTTAGTGGCGCGATTTCCGGAATCGAATTTCCAGTTTGGAGACAAAGGGCCTTCCTATCGTCCTCCTCTACCTCCTCCTCCTCCTCGCGGCGGTATTGAACGCAAACGTACAGCAAAGGGGGGCGGCGGACGTGCGGTGCGGTGGTGTGGTGGTGGTGGTGGTGAGGCGGCAATGCGGGAGCAAGGGGGACGGGAAGGGCCAGGACTTCCGGCTGCTCATTTCTCTGGCGAAATTCGATATGCCTGTAGCCCTCCCCTGTGAGAGGAAGAGGTCCCATCCGCAGTCGAGACGTGGACAGGTGTTTTCTGGCGGTTAAAGAGGTCCACCTGTCCGAAAAACAAAACGCACTCGCGAGACAAGCGAGCGGCGATTTCTACCCGGAGGCGGACACGAGACTCCCGGATTTTTATGCATCTGTACATATATCTGTGTGTGTGTGTGTTGCGTCCTGCAGAAGAGGCAGGTGGTTGAATCACGTATTTATTACCAAAAGGTGGTCGCCTTCGAACAGGTGATCGTTATTTTTAATCGGTTAATCGCAATGATTTCTTCATTCCAATATTTGATTAATCGTATTTTTTAAGCTTGAAATTCCTCCACCATTAGTCTATATTCAATTGTTTTTCGTTTTTTTTAAAGATAACTCTTCGACGAATGATCATATTTTAAAAATTCTACCATTATCGGTTCAGAAATCTCGCGTACTTGCCGAAAACGTAAAAAACGAAAATTCGATCGTCAATTGTTTTTTCCTTTTTTTGGCCATAACTTTTGAACGAATGAACGAATTTCAAAAATTCTTTCACCAATGGTTAAACAGTATCTATACTAGCAAGTAACGTAAAAAAACAAAATTTTGATGTTCAATTGTTTTTCCATTTCTTGCCGATAACTACTAAACCAACGCTCAGATTAAAAAAAAGAAAACTCCAGTGATTAGGAATCACACCCAAGAAATACACTCAATAAAATTTTATTGACCCTCAATTGTTTTATATTCGATTATATTTTTAAGATATCACATTTAAAAAATTGAAACCAACGCTTGCGGAAAACGTTAAAAACATAAATTCGATCGTCAATTGTTTTTCCCTATTTTGGTCATAACTTTTGATAAAATTATTAAATTTTAAAAATTCTTCCATTAAGAAAGAAAAATTAAAATAACATCAGTTTAAGAATTATTACCATAAAACTGAAAAACAATTGAAAAACGAATTTTATTTTTTCGCTCCATTCACCTCTATTCGTCGAGTTTAGCAAGTTTCTGAAAGAATTTTTCAAATCCCGACATTAGTTTAATGGTTATTACCATAAAACTGAAAAACAATTGAAAATCGAATTTTATTTTTTCACTCTATCCTTTTCTTTACGACGTGTAGATCACGATTCTGAAAGAATTTTTCAAATCCGAATATTGGTTCGAGAATTATGATCAGAAAACTGAAAAACAATTGAAAGTCGAATTTTATTTTTCCACTCTATTCATTTCTTTACGATGAGTAGAGCACGATTCTGAAAGAATTTTTCAAATATAACAGACTTATAATAGTAATATTAATCTAGTTATAAATGAAAATAATTTAATTTTCAATTGTTTTTTTTTTTTTCTTGAACGAGAAATTTGATTATCCATTTTTTTCCTTTTTTTTGTTTTACTATCTATAACCCTTGAACGTATCCTTGGATTCTATGAATTCTTACACAGACAATTTTCAAAAAAAAATTATAACTAACAGTAAAAGTTGTAAACAAAAAATTCGATTATCAATTGTTTTTTTTTTATTAGTTTTCTTTTGCTATAATTTCTGAATGGATGAGCCGATTTTAAAAATGTATGCACCAACCGTTTACTTACATCGAATACTTATAGGAAACGTTAAAAACGAAAATTCGATTTTCATTTGTTTTTCGTTTTTTTGCCATAACTCCTAAACGAATTATCAGATTTTAAAAATTCTTGCACTGATGGCTCACAAATGTCGCGTACTTACTGTAAACGTTGAAAACGAAAATTCGATTTTCATTTGTTTTTCGTTTTTTGGCCATAACTCCTAAACGAAAGATCGGATTATAAAAATTCTTGCACTGATGATTCACAAATGTCTTATACTTCTCGTAAACGTTAAAAACGAAAATTCGATTTTCATTTGTTTTTCGTTTTTTTTCCATAACTCCTAAACGAATTATCAGATTATAAAAATTTTTGCACTGATGATTCACAAATGTCTTATTCTTCTCGTAAACGTTAAAAATGAAAATTCGATTTTCATTTGTTTTTCGTTTTTTTCGCCATAACTCCTAAACGAATTATCGGATTTTAAAAATTCTTGCACTGACGATTCACAAATGTCTTATACTTCTCGTAAACGTTAAAAACGAAAATTCGATTTTCAATTGTTTTTCGTTTTTTGGCCATAACTCCTAAACGAAAGATCGGATTATAAAAATTCTTGCACTAATGGATCACAAATATTGAATACTTATTGTAGAAGTTAAAAACGAAAATTTGATTTTCGATTGTTTTTCTTTTTTTGACTGTAACTCTAGAACGGAAGATCGAATTTTAAAATTGTTTGCATTGATGGTTCATAAATGTCGTATGCTTATTGAAAACGTTAAAAACGGAAATTCGATTTTCAATTGTTTTTCTTTTTTTTGGATCATTACTCTTAAACGAAAGATGGAATTTTAAAAATTCTTGCTCCCAGAGTTTCTAAACGTTGTATACTTATTGTATGGGTAAAAGCGATAATTCGATTTTCATTTATTTTTCTTTAATTGCTTACAATTTCTGAACGAAACGTCAGATTTCAAAAATTCTTGCACCGATGATTTACAAATATCGTATATTTATTGAAAACGTTAAAATCGAAAATTCGACTTTCATTTGTTTTTTTTGTTTTTGGCTATACCTAATTCCTGAACAAAAGAACTGATTTAAAAAAAATTCTTGCACTCAAGGTTTACAAAAGTTGTATACTTGTTATAAACGTTGAAAACGAAAATTCGATTTTCATTTGTTTTTCGATTTTTGGTCATAACTTTTAAACAAAAGACGGAATTTTAGAAATTATTTCACTGATTGGTCACAAATATCGAATACTCATTGTAAACATTGAACACGAAAATTCGATTTTTACTTGTTTTTTTTTCGTTTTTGGCCACAACTCCTAAATGAAAGATCGGATTATAAAAATTCTTGCACTGACGGGTCACAAATATCGAATACTTATTGTTGAAGTGAAAAACGAAAATTCGATTTTCATTTGTTTTTCAATTTTTTTGGCCATAACATTTAAACCAAAAATCGCATTTTAAAAATTCTTGCACACAGAGTTTCTAAATGTGTTGTATTTATTATAGAAGTTAAAAAGAAAATTCGGTTTTCATTTGTTTTTCGCTTTTTTTGCTATAACTTTTGAACGAAAGGTCGGAATTTAAAAATTCTTGCACCCAGAGTTTCCAAATGTCATATACTTATTGTAGAAGTTAAAAACGAAAAATCGATTTTCATTTGTTTTCCGTTTTTTTGCCATAACTCTAAAACGAATGATCGGATTTTAAAAATTCTTACACCTAGAGTTTCCAAATGTCGTATATTTGTTGTAGAAGTTAAAAACGAAAATTCGATTTTCATTTGTTTTCCGTTTTTTTTTGCTATAACTCTAGAACAAAAGATCGGATTTTAAAAATTCTTGCACCCAGAGTTTCTAAACCCGGTATACTTGTTGTAGTTAAAAACGAAATTTCGATTTTCATTTGTTTTTCTTTTTTTACCCATAACTCCTAAACGAAAGATCGGATTATAAAAATTCTTGCACTGATCGTTCACAAATATCGAATACTTATTGTAGAAGTGAAAAACGAAAATTCGATTTTCAATTGTTTTTCTGTTTTTGACTGTAACTCTAGAACGGAAGATCGAATTTTAAAATTGTTTGCACTGATGGTTCACAAATGTCGTATACTTGTTTTAAATGTAAAAAAATGGAAATTCGATTTTCAATTGTTTTTCGTTTTTTGGCTATAACTCTTGAACTAAAGATAGGATTTTAAAAATTCTTACTCCCAGAGTTTCTAAACGTTGTGTACTTATTGTAGAAGTTAAAAACGAAAATTCGATTTTCGTTTGTTTTTCTTTTATTGCTTATAATATTTGAACGAAACATCGGATTTCAAAAATTCTTGCACAGATGATTTACAAATATCGTATATTTATTGTAAACGTTGAAAACGAAAATTCGATTTTCATTTGTTTTTCGTTTTTTTTGGTCATAACGCTTAAAGGAAAGACCGGTTTTTAAAAATTCTCACATCCATAGTTTCCAAATGTTGTTCACATATTGTAGACGTTAAAAACGAAAATTCGATTTTCAATTGTTTTCAATTTTTTGACCATAATTTTTAAACCAACCATCGAATTTTAAAAATTCTTACAATGATAGATCACAAGTGTCGTATATTTATTGAAAACGTTAAAAACGAAAATTCGATTTTCATTTGTTTTTCATTTATTGCTTATAACTTTTGAACGAAACATGGCATTTCAAAAATTCTTGCACCCACGGTTCACAAATGTTGTATACTTATTGTAGAAGTTAAAAACGAAAATTCGATTTTCATTTGTTTTTCTTTGTTTGGCTATAACTCTTGAACGACAGGTCGGATTTTAAAAAATCTTGCACACAGAGTTTCTATATCATGTACATTTATTGTGGAAGTCAAAAACGAAAATTCGATTTTCATTTGTTTTCCTTTTATTGGTTATAACTCTTGAACGAAACATCGGATTTTAAAATTTTTTGCGCATATGATTAACAAATGTCGTATATTTATTGTAAACGTTAAAAACGAAAATTCGACTTTCATTTGTTTTTCTTTTATTGGTTATAACTCTTGAACGAAACATCGGATTTTAAAAATTCTTGCACCCACGGTTTACAAATGGTGTATACTTATTGTATAGGTTAAAAACGAAAATTCGATTTTCATTTGTTTTTCTTTTATCGTCGATAACCTTTGAACGAAAGGTCGTATTTTAAAAATTCTTGCACCCACGGTTTACAAATATTGTATACTTATTGTAGAAGTTAAAATAGAAAATTCGATTTTCATTTGTTTTTCTTTTATTGGTCATAACTTTTGAATGAAACGTCGGATTTTAAAAATTTTTGCACTGATCGTTCACAAATGAACTATACTAGTTGTGAATGTTGAAAACGAAAATTCGATTTTCATTTGTTTTTCCTTTTTTTGGCCGTAACTTTTGAACGAAGGGTAGGATTTTAAAATTTCTTTCACCGAAACTTAAAGTAAATGTTTTAAAGAAAAATTCGTATAGATTTCACCGGTTTTATATTGTTCTTTGCAGGTAGTGTATGGATTATAAGCTACTTATTTATATATAAGGTATTACTTATTGGTATTTACAGGTAGTACTTTTGTCGGGTAGTACCCGACATCTTTTATCCTTTTAGTGTTTATGAATTGAATCGTATAGATGGTAATTTCTGGTTTTACACACACCTGCGCGCGGAATTGTTAGGACAATTCTTTTTTTTTCTTCTTCGTCTTCTTTCAAGAGGAATGTATTGTTGGTTGTTAGGTGAGGAGCTAGTCCAGTTCACAGGTAGGCAGATAGATCGACAGAGGCGAGAGCGCGGTGCCCCCGATTTCTGGGAAGCAGTAAAACCGTCCCGTTTGCGTCTTTGGCTTGCGGACAGGACAGGTAAATAATCGGTCGGGGCAGTTCTTATTCTTACCTTTCGGGTCGTTGGCCCCCCCTTTCCCCATTCGTTTCCAAAAATACGGTCTCGGCGGATCTATCTACCTGGGAAAATGGGTTTCTTTCAAAAAACATTTTTAGCAACTAGAGACAGGATGCGTCGTCGCGGTCAGGTAGAAATTTTTAGAAATTTCGGTCCTGCAGCTGTTGGGAGCTGTTATTTAGTAGATTGTAGGGGTGATCGTTAGGGGTGTCCCCTGATTCCCATCAACGACGGTGACGGCGGTACAGCACCGGCGAAAATAGCACCCTTACAAATGTATAATGAAAGATTCCGGATGGGCGTTTAAATTTTTCCAATTGGCCTCTCCCTTCCTGTTCCTCCACCTTATCACTCGGTCAATATTGAATTTGGTCGTTGGATAGTAAGGTGATAAGAGAGAGGAGGGTGTTATCTTATCTGTTCTTATCGATCGAGGATTGTGTTTGTTAGGGCGAGGCGATGACCAGAGCAACAGCAGCAGCAGCAGGAGGAGTGGAGTAGAGGCGATTCCGGCGGAAGTTTAGAGCGTGTGGACGACGACTCGATGGTAATATGGTGGTGGTGGGGAGGGAGGGACACCTCGGGGCCGGCGTCGAACGCCCGGTCCAGTTCACCGGTCACGAGAACAAAGAGGAGCTCGACGCCCGCTTGTTCGGCCGAGACGTCCTTGAACCCGCCGCACCAAGTTCAACATCCTGAAGGTTCCCCACGTCAAAATCATACCTTAGTTATAATTAAATTATTAAAATCATCTTTAATGTTTCTATTATTAAGAAAGTTTTTTCAATAAAGTTTAAATGTTAATTAATTTTGAACATTGAACGCCAGTATTGAAAATCCCATGGGCGTCGGAGTGTTAAGATCTATTTATATATATGTATGTATGTATAAAAGCAACTGACCTCCGTGCAGGATCTCTCAAGTATAAATATATACTCTCTCACGAACACGAAATACATTTACAATTACGAGTTTCAATGAGCGGCCTCTCAACAACAAGAAAAATTGAAAAAGTTAGACGGCGCCGTCGAGAGAAGATCTCGAAGACGAAGACGACCGGAAGCGAGGAGAAAACGAACATCCGCCGAAGACCCGCAGAGTGTGTAACAACGGAAACGGACGAAACAGACGGAGAGAAAATGATAAAAGAAGAAGTGAAAATTGATAACAACTTTTAATTTTAATTACGATGAATAATAAAAATAAACTCTGCGGTTTTTTTTAGAATGAATCATAACACCGCAAATATGATTCAATAGGATTTTTTTTTTACTAATTTGTTTTCTTTTTATTATTATCACCGAAGGATGTATAAAATAAACACAACGCGTTCGCCTTGTTCGTTAATTTCCATCTTGACATTGACGTGTGGATTTTTTTGACTTGCTGCCCATTTTCTCAACCTTTAGACATTTCCGCTTTTGGCACCTGAAATGATAGTAGTAAAGAGTGTGTGTTTTTTTTTTAGTAAGTTTAGTTCCGTTTGAGTAATTCCGTTTTTGTTACGCTGCCAGGAAAGAAAATGGCATTTCCTAAACAATCCATATAATGAAAATATTCATTTGTTTTATTTCGAAGCCCTTAGACGGATTTCTGCGGAGGAGACCGTCGTCCCCAGCAGAGGGTGACGTCACAAGGTGGTGGCGGCGGCGGCGGCGGCAACGTCGTCTCTGCGTCGTCGCGATCGATGCCCGGCGTCGGGTTTCAGCTGGGCGATCATTGCGTTCATTATTCAGGGAGGCCCGTGCCCCCCTCGATAAACCGGCTATATACACCACCATACAACCGTGCTCCTCCGTATTCAGTAGTACTACCCTGCCCGTGCCCGTACAGCGACACCAAAAGCCACCCTATACACTCGCCCTCCTCGCCTGTCCAATCGATGGTCCTTCGACCATCCCCATACACACACACACACACAAAGCAGACAATTTAATAATAAATCGATCCCGGTCAATACACAACAATAAACAGTTGCTGTACGCACAACTGCAACACACGTGATTGCAGATTAAACACACACAATTTGACAATTGAATCAATTAATCAATTTAATCATCAAAATAATATTTTTAAAATTACGCCACGTTCAAATGAAGTTAACTTAAATTTTACCACCATAATAGGGGTAGTTTTTAATGAATTACAATTTCTAATAAATCGTGTGTAAATTTTGTTAATTTTCAATACGATAGGACTTGTTTTAATGTTTATTTCAAGCTCTTCATTCAGATGAAATTAACTAAACTTTTACCACCACAATAGGGGTAGTTTTTATTGTATTACAATTTCTAATAAATCGTATTTAAATTTTGATAAATCCCAACTCGATAGCAATTGTTTTAATGTTTATTTCAAGCTCTTAAAAATTATCATAATTTTTTTTTATTTTTTTCATTCAGATGAAATTGACTTTAATTTCAACACCACGATAGGGGTAGTTTTTATTGTATTACAATTTCTAATAAATCCTATTTAAATTGTGATAATTTTCAATACAATAGCCCTTGTTTTAATATTTATTTCAAGCTCTTCAAAATTTTCTAATTTTTTTTAAAATTTTTTTCATTCAAATGAATTAACTTAATTTTTCACCACCACAATAGGGGTAGTTTTTATGAAATTACTAATTCTAATAAATCCTGTTTAAATTGTGATAATTTTCAATACGATAGCACTTGTTTTTATATTTATTTCAAGCTCTTCAAAATTATAATATTTTTTTTTTGAATTTTTTCCATTCAGACGAAATTAACTAAACTTTTACCACCACAATGAGGGTGGTTTTTATTGTATTACAATTTCTAATAAATCGTATTTAAATTTTAATAAATCCCAACTCGATAGCAATTGTTTTAATGTTTATTTTAAGTTCTTCAAAATTATCACATTTTTTTTTTTAATTTTTCCATTCAGATGATTAATTTAAGTTTCACCACTACAATAGGGGTAGTTTTTTTATGGAATTACAATTTCTAATCAATTCTGTTTAAATTGTGATAATTTTCAACACGATAGCGCTTGTTTTAAAGTTTTTTTCAAGCTCTTAAAAATTATCATAATTTTTTTTTATTTTTTTCATTCAGATGAAATTGACTTTAATTTCAACACCACGATAGGGGTAATTTTTATTGTATTACAATTTCTAATAAATCCTATTTAAATTGTGATAATTTTCAATACAATAGCCCTTGTTTTAATATTTATTTCAAGCTCTTCAAAATTATCTAATTTTTTTTTTAATTTTTTTTCATTCAAATGAATTAACTTAATTTTCACCACCACAATAAGGGTAGTTTTTATGAAATTACAAACTCTAATAAATCCTGTTTAAATTGTGATAATTTTCAATGCGATAGCGCTTGTTTTAATATTTATTTCAAGCTTTTGAAAATTATGATAAATTTTTATAAATTTTCTTCATTCATATGAAATTAACTTAAGTTTCACCATTACAATAGGGGTAGTTTTTATTGTATTACAATTATTAATAAATTCTGTTTTAAATTTTGATAATTTTAAATACGATAGCACTTGTTTAAATGTTTATTTTAAGCTCTTCAAAATTATCACAATTTTTTTTTAAATTATTTCCATTCAGATGATTAATTTAAGTTTCACCACTACAATAAGGGTAGTTTTTTATGGAATTACAATTTTTAATCAATTATGTTTAAATTGTGATACATTTCAATACGATAGCACTTGTTTTAATGTTTATTTCAAGCTCTTCAAAATTATCACAATTTTTTTTAAATTATTTCCATTCAGATGATTAATTTAAGTTTAACCACTACAATAGGGGTAGTTTTTTATGGAATTACAATTTCTAATCAAATATGTTTAAATTGTGATAATTTTCAATACGATAACGCTTGTTTTAATGTTTATTTCAAGCTCTTCAAAATTATAATAAATTTTTTAAATTTGTTTCATTCAGATGAAATTAACTTAATTTTCACCAGCACAATAGGGGTAGTTTTTATTGTATTACAATTTGTAATCAATTCCGTTTTAAATTTTATAATTTTCAATTCGATAGCACTTGTTTTAATGTTTATTTGAAGCCCTTCAAAAATATCATAATTTTTTTGAATTTTTACATTCAGGTGAAATTAATTTAAGTTTCACCACCACAATAGGGGTAGTTTTTATTGTATTACAATTATTAATAAATTCCGTTTTAAATTTGATAATTTTCAACACGATAGCACTTGTTTTAAAATTTATTTCAAGCTCTTCAAAATTATCAGAATTTTTAGAATTTTTTTCATCCAGACGAAATTAAGTAAAGTTTTACCACCACTAAGGGGGTAGTTTTTGTGGAATTTCAATTCGTAATAAATTCTGTTTAAATTTTGATAATTTTCAATACGATAGCGCTTGTTTTAATGTTTATTTCAAGCCCTCAAAATTATCATAAATTTTTATGATTTTTTTTCATTCAGATGAAATTGACTTAAATTTTACCACTACAATAGGGGTGATCTTTATGGAATTACAATTTCCAATAAATCCTCTTTAAATGTTGATAATTTTCAATACGATAGCACTTGTTTTAATGTTTATTTCAAGCTCTTCAAAATTATCATTTTTTTTTTTAAATCCATTCAAATGCAAATAAATTAAGTTTCACCACCACAATAGGGGTAGTTTTTTTATGGAATTACAATTTCTAATAAATCCTGTTTAAATGGTGATAATTTTCAATACGATAGCACTTGTTTTAATGTTTATTTCAAGCCCTTCAAAATTATCATAAATTTTTTGAATTTTTTTCATTAAGATGAAATTAACTTAATTTTCACCAGCACAATAGGGGTAGTTTTTATGAACTTACAAATTCTAATAAATCATATTTAAATTTTGATAAATTGCAACTCGATAGCAATTGTTTTAATGTTTATTTTAAGCTCTTCAAAATTATCATTAATTTTTTGAATTTTTACATTCAGATGAAATTAACTTAAGTTTTACCACCACAATAGGCCTGGTTTTTATTGTATTACAATTTGTAATCAATTCCGTTTTAAATTTGATAATTTTCAATACGATAGCACTTGTTTTAATGTTTATTTCAAGCTCTTGAAAATTATCATAAATTTTTTGAATTTTTTCTCATTCAGGTGAAATTAACTTAATTTTCACCTCCACAATAGGGGTAGTTTTTTTCTATTACAATTATTAATAAATTCCGTTTTAAATTTTGATAATTTTCAATACGATAGCACTTGTTTTAATATTTATTTCACACACTTCAAAATTATCAGAATTTTTTTGATTTTTTTTTCATTCAGATGAAATTAACTTAAGTTTCACCACCACAATGGGGTAGTTTTTATTGTATTACAATTTCTAATAAATCCTATTTAAATTGTGATAATTTTCAATACAATCGCCCTTGTTTTAATATTTATTTCAAGCTCTTCAAAATTATCTAATTTTTTTTTGAATTTTTTCATTCAGATGAAATTAACTTAAATTTTACCACCACAATAGGGGTAGTTTTTAATGAATTACAATATCTAATAAATACTATTTAAATTTTGATTATTTTCAATACGATAGCGCTTGTTTTAATGTATATTTCAAGCGCTTCAAAATTATCATAAATTGTTTTAAAAATATTTTCATTCAGATGAAATTAACCTAAGTTTAACTATCACTATATATATTTTTGTGGATTTACAATTTGTAATCAATTCTGTTTAAATTGTGATAATTTTCAATACGATAGCACTTGTTTAAATGTTTATTTGAAGCCCTTCAAAAATATCATAATTTTTTTGAATTTTTACATTCAGGTGAAATTAATTTAAGTTTCACCACCATAATAGGGACAGTTTTTATTGTATTACAATTTTTAATAAATTCCGTTTTAAATTTGATAATTTTCAATACGATAGCACTTGTTTTAATGTTTATTTCAAGCTCTTCAAAATTATCAATAATTTTTTGATTTTTTTTCATTCAAATGACATTAACTCAAGTTTCACCACCACTATAGGGGTAGTTTTTGTGGAAGTACAATTCGTAATAAATTCTGTTTAAATTTTGATAATTTTCAACACGATAGCACTTGTTTTAATATTTATTTTAAACACTTCAAAATTATCATAAATTTTTTGAATTTTTTTCATTCAGATGAAATTAACTTAATTTTCACCATCACAATAGGGGTAGTTTTTATTGTATTACAATTATTAATAAATTCCGTTTTAAATTTTAATAATTTTCAATACGATAGCACTTGTTTTAAGATTTATTTCAAACACTTCAAAATTATCAGAATTTTTTGAATTTTTTTTAATTCAGATGAAATTAACTTAAATTTTATCACCAAAATAGGGGTGGTTTTTTATTGTATTACAATTTTTAATAAATTCCGTTTTCAATTTTATAATTGTCAATACGATAGCGCTTGTTTTAATGTTTATTTCAAGCTCTTCAAAATTATCACATATTTTTTTTTTAATTCCATTCAAATGAAAATAAATTAAGTTTCACCACCACAATAGGGGTATTTTTTTATGAAATTACAAATTCTAATAAATCCTGTTTAAATTGTGATAATTTTCAATACGATCGCACTTGTTTTAATCTTTATTTCAAGCTCTTCAAAATTATCATAATTTTTTTTAAATCTTTTCCATTCAGATGAAATTAACGTAAGTTTTACCACCACAGTAGGGGTGGTTTTTATTGTATTACAATTTCTAATAAATCATATTTAAATTTTGATAAATTCCAACTCGATAGCAATTGTTTTAATGTTTATTTTAAGCTCTTCAAAATTATCACATTTTTTTTTAAATTTTTTCCATTCAGATGATTAATTTAAGTTTCACTATCACAAGAGGGGTAGTTTTCATTGTATTACAATTATTAATAAATTCCGTTTTTAATTTGATAATTTTCGATACGATAGCACTTGTTTTAATGTTTATTTTAAGCTCTTCAAAATTATCAGAAATTTTTTGAGTTTTTTTCATTCGGATGATTAATTTAAGTTTCACCAACACAATAGGGGTAGTTTTTATTGTATTACAAATTCTAATAAATCCTGTTTAAATTGTGATAATTTTCAATACGATAGCACTTGTTTTAATCTTTATTTCAAGCTCTTCAAAATTATAAAATTTTTTTTGAATTTTTTTCATTCAGATGAAATTAACTTAAATTTTACCACCACAATAGGGGTAGTTTTTATTGTTTTACAATTATTAATAAATTCCGTTTTAATTTTGATAATTATCAATACGATAGCACTTGTTTTAATATTTATTTCAAACAGTTCAAAATTATCAGAAATTTTTTGATTTTTTTTCATTCAGATGAAATTAACTTAAATTTTATCACCAAAATAGGGGTAGTTTTTGTGGAATTACAATTCGTAATAAATTCTGTTTTAATTTTATAATTTTCACTACGATAGCGCTTGTTTTAATGTTTATTTCCAGCTCTTAAAAATTATCATTAATTTTTTGAATTTTTTTCATTCAGATGAATTTAACTAAACTTTTACCACCACAATAGGGGTGGTTTTTATTGTATTACAATTTCTAATAAATCCTATTTAAATTTTGATAAATACCAACTCGATAGCAATTGTTAATGTTTATTTTAAAATCTTCAAAATTATCACATTTTTTTAAAAACATTTTCCATTCAGATGATTAATTTAAGTTTCACCATTACAATAGGCGTAGTTTTTTTATGGAATTACAATTTCTAATCAATTCTGTTTAAATTGTGATAATTTTCAATACGATAGCGCTTGTTTTAATGTTTTTTTCAAGCTCTTAAAAATTATCATATTTTTTTTTTATTTTTTTCATTCAGATGAAACTAACTTTAATTTCAACACCATGATAGGGGTAGTTTTTATTGTATTACAATTTCTAATAAATCCTATTTAAATTGTGATAATTTTCAATTCAATAGCCCTTGTTTTAACATTTATTTCAAGCTCTTCAAAATTATCAATAATTTTTTGAATTTTTTTCATTAAGATGAAATTAACTTAAGTTTTACCACCACAATAGGGGTAGTTTCTTATTGTATTACAATTTTTAATAAATTCCGTTTTAAATTTTGATAAATACCAACTCGATAGCAATTGTTTTAATGTTTATTTTAAGCTCTTCATTATTACAATTTTTTAAATTTTTTTTTCATTCAGATGATTAATTTAAGTTTCACCACTACAATAGGGGTAGTTTTTTATGGAATTACAATTTTTAATCAATTATGTTTAAATTGTGATAAATTTCAATACGATAGCACTTGTTTTAATGTTTATTTCAAGCTCTTCAAAATTATCTAAATTTTTTTTGAATTTTTTCCATTTAGATGAAATTAACTTAAGTTTCACCACCACAATAGGGGTAGTTTTGTATGTAATTACAATTTCTAATAAATCTGTTTAAATTTTAGATAATTTCCAATACGCTTGCTTGTTTTTTTTTTCAAAATTATCTTTTTGCAACCGGGTCCCATCAATTACATGACTTCGTCAATAAATTTCCTGATTACACCTGCATGAGTTTGTGTGTGTGTGTGTGTGTGTGTGTGTGTGTGTGTGTGTGTGTGTGTGTGTGTGTGTGTAAATAAAAGTGTGCACACGTCGAAGTTGCGATAATAATGTAAGTTGTGCAAACATTTGAGTCGGCTGACCCAATTTGCGGACCGCTGGCTGCACCGTTTCTTTTCTGTTTTTTTTAAGCACCAAAACGCCGTTCCAATTCCGATACGCACCGGATTCTCAATTGTTTTGGTCCTCTCCACCTACACTACACTATCTCTATAGAATTTCCAACACTAAAAACTAACCTACAAAAATATTTTTGATTGTTTAATAATTGATTAAAGCCTTGAAGAGTTTTTTTGCAATGGAATAAATAAAAAGAAGTTGAATCATTTATTTAAAATAAAAACAATCGTAATCGTACACGTTTTATCAACAAAACAAAACAAACTACACTTTCGTTTTGTTTTAATGAAAGATAAATAATCGAGTGACGTTTGCGTTTAATCATTCATTTGTTTAAGACGTGCACTAACGTGATTTAATGTCAGAGTCACGTATATGTATACACACCATCAATCGTCAATTGTTTATAAACGAGACATTTCGATTCGTACGTGTTTCAATTATAAATGTTAATGATTAAAACATGTCTGTACCGTATTGATGAGTTTATATCAATTGAAACTCGTGTATTATAAAATCAACACTTCAATCTACTTGAATCAATTCAATTACGGTTATAATAATTGATGTTAATAATAATAATAACAACAAAAACTTGTAAACGTGTAGAAACAAGTCTTTTCGATCCTGTTTTGTTTTTCCCCTGCGTTATCGTCGTCGATGATGCGCGGCGCTCGAAGGTAACCAACCTGTGGCTACTGGTAAAAATTAAGGTTACAAAAGCGGTTCGGTTCGGTTCGGACACGCACCAACTCCGTCTTCTTGTTGTTGTTGCTGCTGCTGTTGCTCGCGTTATTCTTCTGTTTTTCTGGTTCGCGCTGGGTCGCTGAACGAACGAACGGCCGTTGATTGCTGCCTCTCTTTTCTCGAGGTCCGGTTTTCCTTTTCCTCCTCCTCTGCTCATTTCCATTCCTTCCACTACACGAGACATAATGGAACAATAGTAGAACATGTATCTTCAAGAATAAAGAAATCAAGTGAAAAAATTATTAATAAATATGCTTACAATTACACGAAAATCCTACCGACTGCGCCGATTTATAACTACCCTAAATCGATTAATAATAATTATCATTATTGTTGTTGATCCGTATAGAGGACGTGAGTGAAGGGTTGCGCAGGACGGACGGTGCGGCGGCAAGGAGTGGGGGGTAGAGGGTGTGAGGGGGTCGCCGCTAGAGGTTCGAAGGTTCGATGCCCGCCCGGGTTCGCGCTATATCGAGCGCCTGCCTGGCTCTCTCTCCCTCTCTCTCACACACACATACACACCCATACAAACACCCTAAATTCTGTACGCCACCACCCTCCTAGACGCCCGTTCCCATCCATATCCATGGTAAATAGCCGACCATCAACTCCATCCATCCATCCAACGCGTTCCCCAAGTCACTAATCGAATCGAGGGAACGAATCTCCCTTCAGCTCCATTTTCTCCTCTGTCCACCCCACCACAACTTTTTTTTAACAACTGCCACCATTCATTCATTCATCCCGTGTGAATCGAATCATTAAAAGGATTAACTATGAAATAAATTAAACGCTTACGAATTTTTAAATTTTTCCACAGTTATTCAAACAAAAACAAATCGATCTTCAATTTTTATACATTTGAATAGATCTTTGTATCCCAAGTAAGAATATCAAAGAATTTTTAAAATCCGAATTTTCGTTCGTAAGTTATACCAATAAAACCGAAAAACAAAAACAAATCGAATTTTCAATTCTTACACATTTGAATAGATTTTTTAATTCTGAACAAGAAAATCAAAGAATTTTTAAAATCCTAATTTTGATTCGGCAGTTATACCAATAAAACCGAAAAACAAAAGTGAATCGAATTTATAATTTTTACACATTTGAATAGATTTTTGTATTCCGAGTACGAAAATCCAAGAATTTTTAAAATACGAATTTTCGTTCGAAAGTTATACCAGTTAAACCGAAAAACAAAAACAAATCGATTTTCCAATGTTGACACGTTTGAATAGATTTTGTAACCCCGAATAAGATAATTGAAGAATTTTTAAAATCCGACGTCAGGTTCGAAAGTTATTCAAATAAAACCAAAAAACAAAAGCAAATCGAATTTTCAATTTTTACAAATTTGAATAGATTTTTGAATGCCGAGTAAGAAAATCTTTAAATTTTTAAAATCTGAATTTTCGTTCAACAGTTATACTAATAAAACCGAAAAACAAAAGCAAATCGATTTTCAATTTTTACACAATTGAATAGATTTTGAAACCCTGAAAAAGATAATTTAAGAATTTTTAAAATCCAAATTTTGGTTCAACAGTTATACTAATAAAACCGAAAAACAAAAACAAATCGCTTTTCCATTTTTTACACCATTTAAATAGATTTTTTAATCCTGAGTAAGAAAATCTAAAAAAATTTAAAATCCGAATTTTGGTTCTGTGATTATCCTAATAAAACTGAAAAACAAAAGCAAATCGATTTACAATTTTTACACATTTGAATAGGATTTAAAACCCCGAATAAGATAATTCAAACAAAATTGAAATCCGACGTTGGATTCGACAGTTATTCAAATAAAACCAAAAAACAAAAACAAATCGAATTTTAAATTTTTACACATTTGATTCCAAGAAAGAAAATCAAAGAATTTTTGAAATCCGAATTTTCGTTCGAAAGTTATACTAATAAAACCGAAAAACAAAAGCAAATCGAATTTTAATTTTTTACACATTCGAAAAGATTTTGAAACCCCGAATAAGATTATTTAAGAATTTTTAAAATTTGAATTTTGCTTCAACAGTTATACTAATAAAACCGAAAAACAAAAGCAATCGATTTTCCAATTTTTATATATTTCAATAGATTTTGGTATTCCGAGTAAGAAAATCAAAGAATTTTTAAAATCCGAATTTTGGTTCAACAGTTATCCTAATAAAACAAAAAAAAAACAAAAGCAAATCGAATTATCAATTTTTACACATTTAAACAAATGTTTGTATTCCGAGTAAGAAAAACAAAGAATTTTTAAAATCTGAATGTTGGTTCGATAGTTATACCAATAAAACCGAAAAACAAAAGCAAATCGTATTTCCAATTTTTACACATTTGAATAGATTTTTGTATTCAGAGTAAGAAAATGAAAGAATTTTTAAAATCCGAATTTTCGTTCGAAAATTATACCAGTAAAACCAAAAAACAAAAGCAAATCGATTTTTCAATTTTTACACATTTGAATAGATTTTAAAACCCCGAATAAGATAATTTTAAAAAAATTTTAAATTCGACGTTGGGTTCGACAGTTATTTAAATATAACCGAAAAACAAAAACAAATCGAATTTCCAATTTTTACACATTTGAATAGATTTTTGTATTCAGAGTAAGAAAAACAAAAAATTTCTAATATCCAAATTTTGCTTCAACAGTTATACTAATAAAACCGAAAAACAAAAACAAATCGATTTTCTAATTTTTACACATTTGAATAGATTTTTGTATTCCGAGTAAGAAAATCTAAGAATTTTAAAAATCTGAATATTGGTTCCACAGTTATACTAATAAAACCGAAAAATAAAAGCCAATCGCTTTTTCAATTATTACACATTTGAATAGATTTTAAAACCACGAATAAGAAAAACAAAAGCAAATCGAATTTTCATTTTTAATACACTTGAATAGATTTTTTAATGTTGAGTAAGAAAATCTAAGAATTTTTGAAATCCGAATTTTCGTTCAACAGTTCTACTAATAAAACCGAAAAACAAAAACAAATCGATTTTCCAATTTTTACACATTTGAATAGATTTTTGTATTCAGAGTAGAAAAATCTAAGAATTTTTGAAATCCGAATTTTCGTTCAACAGTTATACTAATAAAACCGAAAAATAAATGCAATTGATTTTCCAATTTTTACACATTTGAATAGATTTTAAACCCTAGAAAAAGATAATTAAAGAATTTTTAAAATCTTATGTTGGGTTCGACAGTTTTTCAAATAACACCGAAAAACAAAAGCAAATCGAATTTTCAATTTTTACAGATTTGAATAGATTTTTTAATCCTGAGTAAGAAAATCTAAACATTTTTAAAATCCGAATTTTGGTTCTATAATTATCCTAATAAAACTGAAAAACAAAAGCAAATCGATTTTCCAAATTTTACACATTTGAATAGATTCTAAAACCCGAATGATATAATGTATTTTTTTTTTTAATTCCAACGTTGGGTTCGACAGTTATTCAAGAAAACTAAAAAACAAAAGCAAATCGAATTTTCAATTTTTACAAATTTGAATAGATTTTTGAATGCCGAGTAAGAAAATCTTTAAATTTTTAAAATCTGAATTTTAGTTCCACAGTTATACTAATAAAACCGAAAAACAAAAGCAAATCGAATTTTAATTTTTTACTCATTCGAATAGATTTTGAAACCCGAATAATATAATGTAATTTTTTTTGAAATCCGACGTTGGGTTCCACAGTTATTCAAATAAAACCGAAAAACAAAAGCAAATCGAATTTTCAATTTTTACACGTTTGAATCGATTTTTGTATTCCGAGTAAGAAAATCAAAGAATTTTTAAAATCCTAATTTTGCTTCAACAGTTATACTAATAAAACCGAAAAACAAAAACAAATCGATTTACCAATTTTTACACATTCAAATATATTTTTGTATTCCGAGTAAGAAAGTGTAAGAATTTTAAAAATCTGAATTTTGGTTCCACAGTTATACTAATAAAACCGAAAAATAAAAGCCAATCGCTTTTTCAATTATTACACATTTGAATAGATTTTAAAACCACGAATAAGAAAAACAAAAGCAAATCGAATTTTCATTTTTAATACACTTGAATAGATTTTTTAATGTTGAGTAAGAAAATCTAAGAATTTTTGAAATCCGAATTTTCGTTCAACAGTTCTACTAATAAAACCGAAAAACAAAAGCAATTGATTTTCCAATTTTTACACATTTGAATAGATTTTTGAATGTCGAGTAAGAAAATCAAAGAATTTTTAAAATCCGAATTTTGCTTCAACAGTTATACTAATAAAACCGAAAAACAAAAGCAAATCGAATTTTCAATTTTTACATATTTGAATAGGTTTTTGTATTCAGAATAAGAAAATCAAAGAATTTTTAAAATCCGAATTTTCGTTCGAAAGTTATACTAATAAAACCGAAAAAACAAAAGCAAATCGAATTTTCAATTTTTACAAATTTGAATAGATTTTTGAATGCCGAGTAAGAAAATCTTTAAATTTTTAAAATCTGAATTTTAGTTCCACAGTTATACTAATAAAACCGAAAAACAAAGGCAAATCGAATTATCAATTTTTACACATTTAAACAAATGTTTGTATTCCGAGTAAGAAAAACAAAGAATTTTTAAAATCTGAATTTTGGTTCGATAGTTATACCAATAAAACCGAAAAACAAAAGCAAATCGTATTTCCAATTTTTACACATTTGAATAGATTTTTGTATTCAGAGTAAGAAAATGAAAGAATTTTTAAAATCCGAATTTTCGTTCGAAAATTATACCAGTAAAACCGAAAAACAAAAGCAAATCGATTTTTCAATTTTTACACATTTGAATAGATTTTGAACCCCGAATAAGATAATTTACGAATTTTTAAAATCCGACGTTGGGTTCGACAGTTATTTAAATAAAACCAAAAAACAAAAGCGAATCGAATTTCCAATTTTTACATATTTGAATAGATTTTTGTATTCCGAGTAAGAAATTCTTTTAATTTTTAAAATCTGAATTTTAGTTCCACAGTTATACTAATAAAACCGAAAAACAAAAGCAAATCGAATTTTCAATTTTTACACATTTAAATAGATTTTTTAATCCTGATTAAGAAAATTTAAAAAAATTTAAAATCCGAATTTTGGTTCTGTAATTATCCTAATAAAACTGAAAAACAAAAGCAAATCGATTTACAATTTTTACACATTTGAATAGGATTTAAAACCCCGAATAAGATAATTCAAAAAAAAATTGAAATCCGACGTTGGGTTCGACAATTATTCAAAAAAAAAACCAAAAAACAAAAGCAAATCGAATTTTCAATTTTTACAAATTTGAATAGATTTTAAGACCTAGAAAAAGATAATTAAAGAATTTTTAAAATTCGACGTTAGGTTCGACAGTTATCCTAATAAAACCGAAAAACAAAAGCAATCGATTTTCCAAATTTTACACATTTGAATAGATTTTAAAACCTCGAATAATATAATTTTAAAATTTTTGAAATCCGACGTCGGGTTCGACAGTTATTCAAATAAAACCGTAAAACAAAAGCAAATCGAATTTCCAATTTTTACACATTTGAATAGATTCTAAAACCCGAATAATATAATGTAATTTTTTTTTAAATTCGACGTTGGGTTCGACAGTTATACTAATAAAACCGAAAAACAAAAGCAAATCGATTTTCCAATTTTTACACATTTGAATAGATTTTAAAACCCTGAATAAGATAATTAAAGAATTTTTAAAATCCGAAGTCGGGTTCGACAGTTATTCAAATAAAACCAAAAAAAACAAAAGCAAATCGAATTTTCAATTTTTATACATTTGAATAAATTTTTGTATTCAGAGTAAGAAAATCTAAAAAATTTTAAAATCCGACGTTGCGTTCGAAAGTTATCCTAATAAAACCGAAAAACAAAAGCAAATCGATTTTCCAATTTTTACACATTTGAATAGTTTTTAAAATCCCGAGTAAGATAATTTAAGCATTTTTAAAATCCGACGTTGGGTTCGACAGTTATTCAAATAAAACCGTAAAACAAAAGCAAATCGATTTCCAATTTTTACACATTTGAATGGGATTTAAAACCCCGAATAAGATAATTAAAAAAAAATTGAAATCCGACGTTGGGTTCAACAGTTATTCAAATAAACCAAAAAAACAAAAGCGAATCGAATTTTCAATTTTCATACATTTGAATAGATTTTTGTATTCAGAGTAAGAAAATCAAAGAATTTTTAAAATTCGAATTTTCGTTCGACAGTTATACTAATAAAACCAAAAAACAAAAGCAAATCGTATTTTCAATTTTTACACATTTGAATAGATTTTTTAATTCTGAATAAAAAAATCAAAAAAAAATTAAAATCCGACGTTGTATTCAACAGTTATTAAAATAAAACCGAAAAACAAAAACCAATCGAATTTTCAATTTTTACATATTTGAATAGATTTTTGTATTCCAAGTACGAAAATCAAAGAATTTTTGAAATCCGAATTTTCGTTCGAAAGTTATACCAGTAAAGCCGAAAAACAAATGCAAATCGATTGACCAATTTTTACACATTTGAATAGATTTTAAAATCCCGAATAATATAATTTAAGATTTTTTAAATCCGACGTCGGGTTCGACAGTTATTCAAGTAAAACCGAAAAACAAAAGCAAATCGAACTTTCAATTTTTATACATTTGAATAGTTTTTTGTATTCAGAGTAAGAAAATCAAAGAATTTTTAAAATCCGAATTTTCGTTCGATAGTTATACCAATATAACTGAAAAACAAATGCAAATCGCTTTCCAATTTTTACACATTTGAATAGATTCTAAACCCCGAATAATGTAATGTATTTTTTTTAATCTGACGTTGGGTTCAACAGTTATTTAAATAAAACCAAAAAACAAAAACAAATCGAATTTTAAATTTTTACACATTTAAATAGATTTTTGTATTTCAAGTAAGAAAATCAAAGAATTTTTGAAATCCGAATTTTGGTTCGACAATTATACTAATAAAACCGGCAAACAAAAGCAAATCGATTTTTCAATTTTTACACATTTGAATAGATTTTTGTATCCCAAGTAAGAAAATCCAAGAATTTTTAAAATCGGAATTTTAGTTCAACAGTTATCCTAATAAAACTGAAAAACAAAAGCAAATCGATTTACAATTTTTACACATTTGAATAGGATTTAAAACCCCGAATAAGATAATTCAAACCAAATTGAAATCCAACGTTAGGTTCGACAGTTATTCAAATAAAACTAAAAAAACAAAAACAAATCGAATTTTCAATTTTTACATATTTGAATAGATTTTTTAATTCTCAATTAGACAATCAAAGAATTTTTAAAATCCGAATTTTGATTCGGCAGTTTTACCAATAAAACCGAAAAACAAAAGCAAATCGAATTTTCAATTTTTATACACTTGAATAGATTTTTGAATGTCGAGTAAGAAAATCTAAGAATTTTTAAAATCCGAATTTTGCTTCAACAGTTATACTAATAAAACCGAAAAACAAAAGCAAATCGAATTTTCAATTTGTATATATTCGAATTAAATTTTTCAACAGTTATACAAACAAAAACAAATCGATGTTCAATTTTTATACATTTGAATAGATATTTGTATATTCCGAATAAGAAAATCAAAGAATTTTTAAAATCTGAATTTTGGTTCGAGAGTTATACTAATAAAACCGAAAAACAAAAGCAATTGATTTTCCAATTTTTACACATTTGAATAGATTTTAAAACCCCGAATAAGACAATTTAAAACATTTTAAAATCCGACGTTGGGTTCTGCAGTTATTCAAATAAAACCAAAAAACAAAGGCAAATCGAATTTTCAATTTTCACAGATTTGAATAGATTTTTTAATTCCGAGTAAGAAAATCAAAGAATTTTTAAAATCCGAATTTTGGTTCGACAGTTATAATAATAAAACCGAAAAACAAAAGCAAATCGAATATCCAATTTTTACATATTTGAATAGATTTTTGTAATTCAAGTAAGAAAATCAAAGAATTTTTAAAATCCGAATTTTGCTTTAATAGTTATACTAATAAAACCAAAAAACAAAAGCAAATCGATTTTCCAAATTTTACACATTTGAATAGATTCTAAAACCCGAATAATATAATGTAATTTTTTTTTAATTCCAACGTTGGGTTCGACAGTTATTCAAAAAAACTAAAAAACAAAAGCAAATCGAATTTTCAATTTTTACAAATTTGAATAGATTTTAAGACCTAGAAAATAGTATATTGTTCAACGAGTGACGAAAGTAACATTTTTTTAAGCGAGAGAACAGTTTACCAAACGAGGCGAAGCCGAGTTTGGTAATGTTCGCGAGCTTAAAAAAATGCTTTCGACGAGTTAAACACTATACTTTTTCTACTACCTTACCTATGATATTAACAAACTTTTATTATTATATAAACAAATACTTTATTTTGAATTAAATATTACAAAACTACATATCATATTTAAATTACTTACGATTTAAATATCAAATTTTCCGACAATTTTGCAAAATATGCAAACAGCACAGTGAATATTAATTTACGCGATTATCTGTCTTAAATTCCATGAATTTTACATATATTTCTTCATACCTCTTTTTCGATTTTTCTGATAATAAATCCACATAGGTTTTCTCAGCTTGATTTACTATTTCTGGTGCAGTATTGGAAAGATCTAAATCACTTACTGAATCAGAAATTATGATATGATTAAGTTACGAACAGTACAAATTCAAAAACTGACGTTTAATAATGACACGATATAGTGACAGTAGGCAACTAGACGGAGGTGAAAATTTGTAAGTAACTTTCGTCCCTAGTGACGAAAGTTAGCGTTATGGGATTTTCTCTCACTAGTGACGGAACTCAAATTTTCGCTGGAGTATTCGGTGACGAAAAATGTCTTTTTATAAAGGGTAGTAGAAAAAGATAATTAAAGAATTTTTAAAATCCGACGTTAGGTTCGACAGTTATTCAAATAAAACCAAAAAACAAAAGCGAATCGAATTTTCAATTTTTACACATTTGAATAGATTTTTGTATTCAGAGTAAGAAAAACAAAGAATTTTTAAAATCCGAATTTTGGTTCGACAGTTATACTAATAAAACTGAAAAACAAAAGCAAATCGAGAGAGAATAACATCTTTATTAGAACACTTTTTTTACAAACACAGTTTATCGAAATACAAGTAATGAAACAATATGATTAGTCTGTCCGTTTGGGCTATCGACCATCGGTCTTTCTGCCCTGTCTTGACTCTAAGTTTTGTGTGAAAAAAAAATTTCTTTGCTAAAGCAAATCGATTTTCCAAATTTTACACATTTGAATAGATTTTAAAACCCCGAATAAGATAATTTAAGAATTTTTAAAATCCGACGTTGGGTTCGACAATTATTCAAATAAAACCAAAAAACAAAAACTAAACGATTTTCCAATTTTTATATATTTGAATAGATTTTTAAATTCCGAGTAAGAAAATCAAAGAATTTTTTAAATCCGAATTTTGATTCAACAGTTATATTAATAAAACCGAAAAACAAAAACAAATCGCTTTTTCATTTTTTACACATTTGAATAGATTTTTTAATCCTGAGAAAATCTAATCTAAAAAATTTTAAAATCTGAATTTTGGTTCTATAATTATCCTAATAAAACCGAAAAACAAAAGCAAATCGATTTCCAAGTTTTACACAATTAAATAGATTTTAAATTTAAAATCCTGAATAAGATAATGTAAGAATTTTAAAAATCCGACGTCAGGTTCGACAGTTATTCAAATAAAACCGAAAAACAAAAGCCAATCGATTTTCCAATTTTTACACATTTGAATAGATTTTTGTATTCCGAGTAAGAAAATCAAAGAATTTTTAAAATCCTAATTTTAGTTCGAAAGTTATACCAATAAAACCGAAAAACAAAAGCAATCGATTTTCCAATTTTTACACATTTGAATAGATTTTGGAACCCCGAATAAGATAATTAAAGAATTTTTAAAATCCGACGTTGGGTTCGACTTTTATTTAAATAAAACCAGTAAACAAAAGCAAATCGATTTTCATTTTTTATATATTTCAATGGATTTTTGAAGGTCGAGTAAGGAGGAACTGATTGATTTTTGCCAATTATAGTTTATTCCGTATAAAATTCGAGTCGTTAACTCGTTGGATAAATAATGGGGACGTGGATCGGCGGCGTTAACAGGTGGGCGCCTCGTCGCCGCCGCCGCCGCCGTCGACAACGTCTATTTTTATCGGCGTAATTTCCAGCCGGTGTTTAGGAAAGGTGGTGGGAGGTAGGTGACAGAAGAGGTGGAGGAAATTGATTTGTGCTTTGCGTTTTCCCCGACAACAACCGTAATCCAAGGTGCCAATTAGGCGACGGGCGCCGTCGCCGCGGAGGCGCCGCTTCCTGGGGATTGACCGCCGTTAATCCGTCTAGACTTTAATTAATAAAAATTGTATGTACCGCAAGGATCGTATTTAGTACAACTGCAATTTTTTAACTTTATCTATGGTTTTTTTTTACTGGACGGGAAATCCGCGTTATTTACGTCCGTGACCTCCGCCTCGCGTAATCGGCGTGCAGTTTCAAGGGTATTGAGGCTCGTCGCGCGCCCGTGACGATGACGACGAAGGGGGGCCGCCTTTCACTGGAAATTTCGTCGTCTGTTCGGTCGGTTGGCCCCCTTTTTTTTCGCTCTTTCACTGTTTCGTTACGAAAACGAATCCAGGAAGAGAGGCGCCGCGGTGTGCGAACAACAAGCGGACGAAACGCGCGAGGTGACTCCGCAGTGCTCTCTGACCCACTGACACCGTTCGCCTTATGTCACAAACACACACACACATACACAGCGCCTGACGTTATGACGTTACAGTGAATACTACAAACGAAAAAATGAAAAATTTTAAGTAAAAATCGTGTTGATGTTATAATAATTGGAGGGTGGGATAGTGGCCACCCACCCACCCTACATATACAATGTTATTACAACTCACTGATAGTGTTTTGTTTTCCTGAAAATTACAACAGTATTCTTGTAGATGTTTTTTAAAATCAAAAAGTATTTCAGTTTAAATTTAAAGCAAAACAAACCAATTTTTTTTTTTATAATTTCCTAAAAACATTAACACTAATACGACTGATGTATTTCTTAAACATAATAACGAATATTGATTGAAGTACCCATGTATATGTAGGGTGGGTGGGTGGCCTCTATCCCACCCTCCAATTATTTAAACACTAACAATATATTGTATGAAAATTATTTGCACACTAGAATGTATTTACGTAAAAAATTATAGCACAAACTTGTTTATAATTAAATTAATTTCTATCAAAACCCTCGCGTATGTTTTACTGATTGGAGGGTGGGATAGAGGCCACCCACCCACCCTACATATACATGGGAACTTCATCCACTGACACTGTTTATATTTTCATTAAAAATTTTCATCAATATTACTTTTGATGTTATTTTAAATAAATAAATCCGTTTAGAATTAACGCATCTTTAACGTCATAGTAAAACAATTGATGTATCACTTCCGGAAACAAAATGGCGACGCTGTAAACTCGAATTGAAAATAATCAAATTGCTTTCGTGGATTTGAAAATTTGTAAAAAATTAATTAATCGTAGGATTAGTTTAAAAATAACAAAATACGTTCATAATTGACGTATCTTTAACATCACCATGAAACAATTGATGTATCACTTACGGAAGCAAAATGGCGACGCTGTAAACTTGACTTGAAAAAAATCAAATTTCTTTCGTGGAATTGAAAATTTGTAAAAAATTTGTTAATCGAAGGATTGGTTTAAAAATAACAAAATACGTTCATAATTGATGTATTTTTAACATCGCCGTGAAACAATTGATGTATCACTTCCGGAAACAAAATGGCGACGCTGTAAACTTGAATTGAAAAAAATCAAATTGCTTTCGTGGATTTGAAAATTTGTAAAAAATTAATTAATCGTAGGATTGGTTTAAAAATTACAAAATACGTTCATAATTGATGTGTGTTTAACATCACAGTGAAACAGTTGATGTATCACTTCCGCAAATAAAATGGCGACGCTGTAAACTTGAATTGAAAAAAATCAAATTGCTTCCGTGGGTTTGAATATTTGTAAAAAATTAATTAACCGTAGGATTCGTTTAAAAAATACAAAATACGTTCATAATTGATGTGTGTTTAACATCACCGTGAAACAATTGATGTGTAACTTCTGGAAACAAAATGGTGACGGTGTAAACTTGAATTGAAAATAATCAAATTGTTTTCGTTGATTTGAAAATTTGTAAAAAATTAGTTAATCGTAGGATTGGTTTAAAAATTAATAAATACGTTCACAATTGATGTATTTTTAATAGCACTGTGAAATAATTGATGTATGGCTTCCAGAAACAAAATGGCGACGCTGTAAAATTGAATTGAAAAAAATCAAATTGCTTTCGTCGGTTTGAAAATTTGTAAAACATTAATTAATCGTAGGATTAGTTTAAAAATAACAAAATACGTTCATAATTGACGTATCTTTAACATCACCGTGAAACAATTGATGTATCACTTTCGGAAACAAAATGGCGACTCTGTAAACTTGAATTGAAAAAAATCAAATTGCTTTCGTGGGTTTGAAAATTTGTAAAAAATTAATTAATCGTAGGATTATTTTAAAAATTACAAAATACGTTCATAATTGATGTATCTTTAATATAACTGTGAAACAATTGATGTATCACTTCCGGAAACAAAATGGCGACGATGTAAATATGAATTGAAAATAATCAAATTGTTTCCGTGGGTTTGAAAATTTGTAAAAAATTAATTAATCGTAGGATTGGTTTAAAAATTACAAAATACGTTCATAATTGATGTATCTTTAACATCACCGTGAAATAATTGATGTATCACTTCCGGAAACAAAATGGCGACGCTGTAAACTTGAATTGAAAATAATCAAAATGCTTTCGTGGGTTTGAATATTTGTAAAAAAATAATTAACCGTAGGATTCTCTTAAAAATTACAAAATACGTTCATAATTGATGTATATTTAACATCACTGTGAAACAATTGATGTATCACTTCCGGAAACAAAATGGCAACGCTGCAAACTCGAATTGAAAAAATTCAAATTGCTTTCGTGGGTTTGAAAATTTGTAAAAAATTAATTAATCGTAGGATTGGTTTAAAAATTACAAAATACGTTCATAATTGATGTATGTTTAACATCACCGTGAAACAATTGATGTATCACTTCTGGAAACAAAATGGCGACGCTGTAAACTTGAATTGAAAATAATCAAATTGCTTTCGTGGATTTGAAAATTTGTAAAAAATTAATTAATCGTGGGATTAGTTTAAAAATAACAAAATACGTTCATAATTGATGTATCTTTAACATCACCGTGAAACAATTGATGTATCACTTCTGGAAACAAAATGGCGACGCTGTAAACTTGAATTGAAAAAAATCGAATTGCTTTCGTGGATTTGAAAATTTGTAAAAACTTAATTAACCGTAGGATTCTTTTAAAAATTACAAAATACGTTCATAATTGACGTATCTTTAACATCACCATGAAACAATTGATGTATCACTTCCGGAAACAAAATGGTGACGCTGTAAACTTGAATTGAAAATAATCAAATTGCTTTCGTGGATTTGAAAATTTGTAAAAAATTAATTAATCGTAGGATTAGTTTAAAAATAACAAAATACGTTCATAATTGATGTATCTTTAACATCATCATGAAACAATTGATGTATCACTTCCGGAAACAAAATGGCGACGCTGTAAACTCTAATTGAAAAAAATCAAATTGCTTTCGTGGATATGAAAATTTGTAAAAAATTAATTAACCGTAGGATTCTTTTAAAAATTACAAAATACGTTCATAATTGATGTATTTTTAACATCATCGTGAAACAATTGATGTACCACTTCCGGAAACAAAATGGCGACGCTGTAAACTTGAATTGAAAATAATCAAATTGCTTTCCTGAATTTGAAAATTTGTAAAAAATTAATTAACCGTAGGATTCTTTTAAAAATTACAAAATACGTTCATAATTGATGCATTTTTAACATCGCCGTGAAACAATTGATGTGCCACTTCCCTAAACAAAATGGCGACGCTGTAAACTTGACTTGAAAAAAATCAAAATGCTTTCGTGGGTTTGAATATTTGTAAAAAATTAATTAATCGTAAGATTGGTTTAAAAATAACAAAATACGTTCATAATTGATGTATTTTTAACATCGCCGTGAAATAATTGATGTATCACTTCCGGAAACAAAATGGTGACGCTGTAAACTTGAATTGAAAAAAAATCGAATTACTTCCGAGGATTTGAAAATTTTTAACAACTTAATTAATCGTAGGATTAGTTTAAAAATAACAAAATACGTTCATAATTGATGTATCTTTAACATCATCATGAAACAATTGATGTATCACTTCCGGAAACAAAATGGCGACGCTGTAAACTCTAATTGAAAAAAATCAAATTGCTTTCGTGGATATGAAAATTTGTAAAAAATTAATTAACCGTAGGATTCTTTTAAAAATTACAAAATACGTCATAATTGATGTATATTTAACATCACCTTGAAACAATTGATGTATCATTTCCGGAAACAAAATGGCGACGCTGTAAACTTCAATTGAAAAAATCAAATTACTTTCGTGGGTTTGAATATTTGTAAAAAATTAATTAACCGTAGGATTGGTTTAAAAATTATAAAATACGTTCATAATTGATGTATGTTTAACATCACAGTGAAACAATTGATGTGTAACTTCAAGAAACAAAATGGCGACGGTGTAAACTTGTGTTGAAAATAATCAAATTGCTTTCGTTGAAATTGATTTTTGTTATATATTTATTGTTGTTTGTTTTTGTTTTAGGGCAGTGACGGATCCCCGAGATGGCAGGAGGGTGGCCCTGAAGAAACTCCCCAACGTATTCCAATCCCTGGTGTCCTCGAAGCGGGTGTTCAGGGAGCTGAAGATGCTCTGTTTCTTCAAACACGAAAACGTGAGTCTTTTGTTTTACCGCGCGCACTCGTGTTGTTGATGATCGATACTTAATATATATTTTTCTCCGCGTTTTTATTATAGGTGCTGTCCGCCTTAGATATCCTGCAACCCCCGCATCTAGACTTCTTCCAAGAAATGTATCCTTTTTTTTTCTGCCCGGTGCGAATCAATACGCGGGGTGAGGACTTGTAGTGGCGCCATCTACGCGGCGCCCGTCTCTTCACATCCTACTCTACGGCGATGGCGGCAACTGTGTCACCGGGGTAAAATAGGTGTATTAGATGTAAAGAGGGAAAAAAATAAATACTAATTTGATTCACGACACCGTCACCGTGGCGACGTTTATGTGGAGGAGTGGAGGGTGGTTGTTGGCTGACTACGTTCTTGTACGCGCCGTAAGATGGCGATCGATATGATGCGGCAGGATGGTGATATGAATTTGAAAATTTGAATTAATTGGGTAAAAATGTATCGTGGGAACGAATGACTGCGTTCTTCGGTTTGGTGTGTGTGTATGTGAAGACAATAGCTCCGTCTAGTGTTGAGCAGGTAGACGGACGGATAGGTGGCCCCCTCCGGCCGCCGTCCTGGTCATCGGCTCCACTCCAATCGCTCCAAGGCCGCCGGGGCTTTGTGCCCTGGAAACTGATGAAAATATGCATTCAAATTAATTGCAGTTTCAATAATGAAACGTAAAGTACAAATATATAATTCAATACATCAACAGAAATTGAAACCCCCATTGATTGTAACGTATCGATCCCTTCGACGACGGTGTTGTGTCTGTGTGTGTGTGCGGGTCCAGCCCTCCACTTCATTGTGCGTGCTCCTTCCTCCCTTCCTCTCCAATCACGTCCCACTGATTATGTCGGCGACCGAGACGAAACCGCGCTCGGAATATTCAACCAGCGTGAAGATTTATCGCCCGCAATCGTGGAAAAGCAAAATCCGCCACCATCACCAAACACCACCATCATATCGAAATGAAAGTTATTCGAAAGTTGAAACATTTTCGATAAATATCATCGATTTTTCCTTCTCCTTTGCGAATTTTCCAAAAGTTTTTTGATTGCCCAAAAATGCTACTCTCTTGATAGAACCAAATGATTAAATTGGAAGAAGATATACACAATAATCCAAAGAATAAATCCAAGTTCTACAATAGTTGTATTACTTGGATCAATTTAAACTTCATATGTTATTAAAGTGTGAAACGATTCATGTTACAATTCTAGGGTAGAAAATGTATAGATTAAAGAAAGAAACTTAATCTTATGATAATTGTACGTTTTCTATTTATTTAATGTAGTTACTTGAGTACGTGAAGGTTAATTGAAACACAGTTATAAAGGAATATAACTGTGTTTCAATTCACTCTATTTATTTATTTATTTTCAAAGCTTTATACGAAAAGAAATCTTCACCAGGAAGCACCCAAGCACCGATTAAAACCTATCCACCGTTTTCTCTCCCGAGTTGAGGACTAGTCTTTCCTATTCAGATGTATCTCCTCTCTATCTGTTAATTTTATGATTGGATACTATATCAGAAACTTTTACGCAATACCATCGACTGCTTGAATGATTAATACATGGACGTACCGTGAAAGGAACGCATCGAAAATTGCAGGTTTTCGTGTCTTGAGTGTTTTATATGGGCGATATTTGTAGCCAATAAAGATATTGTTGTGTATAACTGGAGAGTTATTCAGTCGCAAGTTTCTCTAGATGAAATGGAAATCCGTGGTGCGGTTGTGCCGCGGTGGTGTCCCCGTTTCGTTGGACGCGAAATGGAGCGAAGAAAACGGCGCGTGCGAATTATGCAACGTTGGTTAGGAAGACGACGCAAGAAAGTGCCGTTCTTCCATGTAATTAATAATTTCGACTCATAAAATTCAATGCCACGAAAACTGTTCATATAATTGTTTTTAGAAATTAATACTGTAGATAATCAATGTTAAAATAACAAAGGTTTTTAAAAGTATAAGAGGTTATTTGTTTGAACAATCTGGTTGGCAAATTAGTGACGAATTCGACCCTCGATTCACGACCGCGCCGTTATCACCATTGTCCTTTGGCCGTGCTCACTTCCTAAACATTACGACAACCCACCAACCTTCCGACGACTGACTTCACAACATCACGATCCGCGCGCGTCATCTGTTTCTGGATTAGAGGCCACCGCTCAATAACGCACGATGTACTGTACTGTCGCTCTCGCCACATACGACCAATTAAAATCGTTTGTAATTCAATATTTACGCACAAACAAAGAAAATCTTTACATTAAGTAAATAATTCTTCATGTATCCACAACGATAGATACCACCATTAAGGTGACATCTATTGTTTAATGCGTTAAACTAAACTCCATATGTAAATATTCAGAAAACTTCAATTTTATTGTATTGTATTGTGCTGATAAGATCAAAAATAGTTAGTTGATGTTGACAGGAATGAAACTCTTTTTTTTTTACTATCTAGTATTAAATCACAGCGCCTACTATGATTAAAATTTTAAATGAAAGTTGTACACGATGGAGAAGCCTTCGGGATTTTATTGTGTGTGACCGAAGACGAAAAATTGTAGCGTGGCGAGCGAAGAGAAGAGGAAGCGGAATGGATAGAGATAGCTTTGGCCGAGGAGCGGTGGTGCCACGTCAATTAAGCGTGCGTCGTCCTGTATTTCCGCTCGCACTTAATTGCTAATTAGCCTGCATTAAGACGAGATGCATAAATTAGATTGGGTGTAATTAAGAGGGGCACAAAGGCGATCCTACTCATACACACACACACATCAAATGATATCAAAATTAATATTTACACTTTATATCATCAATCCTTATAATGAAAAACCATTGATTTATAGTGTTAATAAGTATTATAAGTATCAACTTGGGGCTTGAAATTGGATGGAAACCCTATTTGTCTTTGGGATGCAATCAATATTGTTTTAAAGTTTCAAGTAACGTGATAATATCATTAGAAATAAAGTACTGTTTTTCTTGACTATAACAATCACAGATATGTAATAACAGAACTGCTCCAGAGCGATCTACACAAAATCATCGTCTCACACCAACCTCTCTCCTCGGACCACATAAAAGTCTTCATGTATCAAATTCTTAGAGGTGAGAATCTTTTTTTTGCGTTTCACCTTATTTATTTATTATTTATTTTGCAGGATTAAAATATTTACATTCAGCTAGAATACTGCATCGTGATATTAAGCCGGGAAACCTTCTCGTCAATAGTAACTGTGTTCTTAAGGTAAGCCTTAATGAGTTGTATATATTTTTTCTGTTTCATAATTATTTAACTGAATAGTTGAGGCTGTTAGTTGTTGAAATTTACCAAAGTGATCATAATTATTTGTTTTGTAGATCTGTGATTTTGGTTTGGCGCGCGTCGAAGAGCCCGACTCGAGCAAACACATGACCCAGGAGGTGGTGACGCAATACTACAGGGCGCCGGAGATTCTGATGGGGGCGCGGCACTACTCGGCGGCGGTGGACGTGTGGTCGGTGGGCTGCATATTCGGCGAGCTGCTGGGCCGGCGGATACTCTTCCAGGCGCAGAACCCCATCCAGCAGCTGGAGCTCATCACCGAGCTGCTGGGCACGCCCAGCCTGGACGACATGCGGTACGCCTGCGAGGGCGCCAAGTCGCACATGCTCAACAGGGCCCCCAAGCCACCGTCGCTCACCGCCCTATACACCCTCTCCAACCAGGCGACGCCCGAGGTCGTCCACCTGCTCTGTCAGATGCTCGTCTTCGATCCTGTAAGTACCACAAAACATCCCCCCAAAAAAACACCAAACCTACCTTTAATTCCAGGACAAACGCATCACCGTAGTGGACGCCCTGGCACATCCCTACCTCGACGAAGGCAGACTGAGGTACCACTCTTGCATGTGCAAGTGCTGCTACACGACGAACAGCGGGATGCGACAGTACACCTCCGAATTTGAGACGACGGCGCCGCAACCTTTCGACGACCGCTGGGAGAGAAAACTGACGTCCGTACGACAAGTTAAAGGTATATAATCATAAATAATTTAATCCCTTTCAAACTGCAAAAAAGGATTTTTCACTAGTATATTAGAAATTGGAGAAAATCAACATTTTTCATGACCATGTCAATTTCAAAGTCAACTATATTTATATTTAAACTCGCGTAAAACTTCTTTCAGTCATCGAATTTTAATAAAACTCACTAATTATCGTAGACAATTTAATCCTCTTTAAATTGTAATAAAGAAATTTTCACCTAGAATTATAGAAATTGAAAAAAAACAACTTTTTTCGTATTACGTTATCGTGTCATCAGCAATGTTTATTTTCAATCTTGCGTAATATTTTTTCAAATCATCCAATTTTAATAAATCCAACTGTAATGCATAGATAATTTCATGTTCTTTAAAATATTATTAAGACATTTTTATCTAGGATAAGCGTAACTTGGTCAAAAATAACAATTACCGTATCTCTGACAGTTTCGCAAATATTCAACCAATTTTTCAAACCTCCAAAAAAAATTTATCCCACGTCCGAATTGTATGAACAAAACACCATCTTGTAAACAATTTCAATTCCAACAAAATATTATTAAAGCATTTTTTCGTAAAATTAACGGAAACACGCGTTTTTACGCTTAAAACTATTAGTGCATATTTTCATGGCCATCTAGACTAATTTGTTTTATTGCTTAAAATTTTTTCCTACCATCCAATTTTGATAAATCCCACTGTATATCGTGGATAATTTAATCCTCTTTAAACTATGATAAAATAATTTTTAACTAGGATTATAGAAATTGGAGAAAATCAACATTTTTCAAAATCAACAAAATTTATTTTTAAAACTCGCGTAAAATATTTTCGCGTCGTCGAATTTTAATAAACCCTACTATATAACATAGATAATTTCACATTCTTTAAAATATCATTAAGACATTTTCAACTAGGATAAGCGTAACCCTATCAAAAATAGCACTTTTTGTGTGTATGTCAGTTTCGCAAATATTCAACAATTTTTTCAAACCTCCAAAAATTTTTTATCTTAGGTCCGAATTGTGTGAACCAAACGCCACCTTATAAACAATTTCAATCCCAACAAAATATTATTAAAGCAATTTTTCGTAAAATTAACGGAAACACGAGTTTTTCACGCTTAAAACTATTAGTGCATATTTTCATGGCCATCTAGACTAACTTGTTTTATTGTTTAAAATGTTTTCCTACCATACAATTTTGATAAATCCCACTGTATATCGTAGATATTTAAACTCTGATAAAAGATTTTTTACTACGATTATAGAAATTGGAGAAAATCAACGTTTTTCATGATTATGTCGATTTTAAAATCAACAATATTTATAATAAAACTCGCGTAAATTTTTTTTCAGTCATCGAATTTTAATAAATCCCACTATCTGATGTAGATAATTTCATGCTCTCTTAAATATTATTAATACATTTTCAACTAGAATAAGCGTAACTCGTCAAAATTAGCATTTTGAGTTTCGCAAATAATCAACATTTTTTTTTAAACCTCCAAATAATTTTTATCCTACGCCCGAATTGTAAGAACCAAACACCATCTTATAAACAATTTCAAGCCCAAAAAATGTTATTATAGCATATTTTCGTCGAATTAAAAAAACCGCACGTATTTTACGCTTAAAACTCTTAATACATAATTTCTTGGCCATCTAGACTAATTTGTTTTATTGTTTAATAAATTTTCCCGCCATCCAATTTTGATAAATCTCAGTATATAACGTCCACAATTTAATCATCTTTAAACGTACTTATAATGATTTTTATTAGGATTTCGGAATTTAAAAAAAATCGACTTAATACATGTTTATGTCGATCTCAAAATCAGGAATGATTATTTTTAAACTCGCGTAAGATTTCTTTCCGTCATCCAATTTTAATAAATATCACTATTTATCGTAGATAATTTAATCCTCTTCAAACTGTTACAAAAGAATTTTTATCTAGGATTATCAAAATTGGAGAAAATCAACTTTTTTCACCATTATGTTGATTTCAAAATCAACGAAATTTATTTTTAAACTCGCGTAAAATATTTTCCCGTCATCGAATTTTAATGAATCCTTCTATATAACATAAATAATTTCACGTTCTTTAAAATATTATTAAGACATGTTTATCTAGGATAAGCGTAACTCGGTCAAAAATAACAATTTCCGTATTTATGTTAGTTTCGCAAATATTCAACAATTCTTTTAAACCTCCAAAAAAATTTTATCCTACATCCGAATTGTATGAAACAAACACCATCTTATAAACAATTTCAAGCTCAACAAAATATTATTTAAGCAATTTTTCGTGAAATTAAAGGAACTACAATTTTTTCACGCTTAAAATTATTAGTGCATATTTTCATGGCCAACTAAACTAATTTGTTTTATTGTTTAACATTTTTTCCTACCATCAAATTTTGATAAATCCCACTGTATATCATAGATAATTAATTCCTCTTTAATCTGTGATAAAAGATTTTTTACTAGGATTATAGAGTTTGGAGATAATCAACGTTTCTATTTCAAAATCAACGATATTTATTTTTAAACTCGCGTAATTTTTTTTTCTGCCATCCAATTTTAATAAATCCCACTAGATGACGTAGATAATTCCATGTTTGTTTAAAATATCATTAAGAATTTTTTAAATCGATCAAAAATAAAATTTTCAGTTTCGTAATTAACAATTTTTTTTTAATCAGCGTAAAATTTTTGTCTGACGTCCGAATTGTATGAATCAAACTGCACCGTGTAAATAATTTAATACCCTACAAAATATTATTAAGTAATTTTAACGTGAAATTAAAATAAATTGCCGATTTTTACGTTTGAAATCATGATTGCATATTTTCATGGCCATCATGATTAATTTGTATTTTTTTTTAAATACCTTTTCCTAACATACGGAATTAATTAATCGAATTGTATTATATATATACATTTCCATCTTTTATAATAGTATTCAGATTTTTGTAAAATATTACACACAAATTGTTAAAAATTAAATATGCAAATAATTTATTTTTATTTTTCCACCGTTAGATTTCCACGAAACTAATTTTATGACGTAGATAATTGATTGCTCTTTAAATATTTATAAATCAATTTTTATTAAGTATAGTGAAAATTAATTATCATCAAGGTTTTTCGTGCTGATGTAATGCAAGTTTCTAAAATCGGCGGTGTTTATTTTTAATCTCGCGTAATATTTTTTCCTGCCATCAAATTTTGATAAATTTTACTGTATAACGTAGATAATTTAATCCTCTTTAAGCTCTAAATAAAGATTTTTTAATTACGATTGTAAAAATTTGAAAAAATCAACGTTTTTCATGGTTGTGTTAGTTACAAAATCAACGGTGATTATTTTTAAACTTGCGTAGTATATTTTTCTGACATTCAATTTTTAATAAATCCCACTATATAAGAAAGATAATTTCATATTCTTTAAAATATTGTTAAGACATTTCTATCTAGGATAAGTGTAACTCGGTCAAAAATAATAATTTCCGTATCTATGTTAGTTTCGCAAATAATCAACAATTTTTTTAAACCTCCAAAAAAGTTTTATCTTACGTTCGAATTGTATGAACTAAACAACATCTTGTAAATAATTTCAAGCCCAAAAAATTATTTTTAAAGAATTTTTTCGTGAAATTAAAGGAATTACACTTTTTTCACTCTTAAAATTGTAATTGTATATTTTCATGGCTATCTAGACTAATTTGTTTTATTGTTTAAAAAAAAATCCCGCTATCCAATTTTGATAAATCCCATTATATATCATAGATAATTTAATCCTCTTTAAACTATGATTAAGAATTTTTAACTAGGTTTATCGAAATTGGAGAAAATGGACAATTTTCATGGTCATGTCGATTTTAAAATCAACAAAATTTATTTTTAAACTCGTGTAAAATATTTTTGCGTCATCAAATTTTAATAAACCCTAGTATATAACATAGATAATTTCACATTCTTTAAAATATTATTAAGACATTTTCAACTAGGATAAGCGTAACCCTATCAAAAATAGCATTTCTTGTGTCTATGTCAATTTCGCAAATATTCAACAATTTTTTCAAACCTTCATAAAATGTTTATCTTAAGTCCGAATTATATGTACCAAACACCATCTTATAAACAATTTCAAGCCGAACAAAATATTTTTAAAGCATTTTTTCACGAAATTAATGAAAACGTACGTTTTTCGCGCTTAAAACTATTAGTGCATATTTTCATTGCTATCTAGATTAACTTGTTTTATTGTTTAAAAAATTTTCCTGCCATCCAATTTTGATAAAATCTACTATATATCGTAGACAATTTAATCCTCTTTAAAATGCGATAAAAGAATTTTTATTACGATTATAGAATTTTGAGAAATTTAACGTTTTTCATGGTGATGTCGATTTTAAAATCAAGGAAATTTATTTTTAAACTCGCGTAAATTTTTTTCCCGCCATCCAATTTTAATAAATCCCACTATATATCGTAGATAATTTTATGTTCTTTAAAATATCATTAAGAATTTTTAACTTGAAAAAGCGTAAATCGACCAAAAAAAACATTTTCTGTGTTTACACATCGGTTTCGTAATTAACAATTTTTTTAATTCAGCATAAAATTTTTGCCCGACGTCCAAATTATATGAATCAAACTGCATCGTGTAAATAATTAAAAACCCTACAAAATATTATTAAGAAATTTTAACGTGAAATTAAAAGAAATATGCTTTTTTGACGTTTGAAATTATTGTTGCATATTTTCATGGCCAACTTGATTGATTTGTTTTTATTAATTATTTCCATCATAGAGAGAAAAACAAACGTCCAATTTTATTCAGATGCGTGGTACTTTAATGCCATTAAAAATATTATTAAGAATTTTTTTGCCACGATTACTAGAACTTAGTAAAATTTAAAATTAAAAAAAAAAAATTGCAAATAGATTTTTAAAAACCGCGTAATATATTTTTTTACATCGTGTGATTTTAATAAATGGAGAATTTGTTTTCCTTTAAATTATTTTTAAGATTTTTTCTTTATATTGTGCAAAAATTATCGAAATAAACAAATTTGTTAATTTTTGTCAATGTAATATTTTTTCTCTCGTGCGATTTTAATAAACAAAACTGTTTTAGATGAATATTTTATTACTTTTTAAATTGTTATCAAGATTATTTTTCTCTAGGATTTTGCAAATTAACGCTTGTTAGCAAAATGAATTATTTTTTAATAATATTTGAAAGTGCGTAATTTTTTTTTCTCTAGCGCGATTTCGACTAATTAACCTACATTAGATAGACGGTTTTATATCCTTTTATTTCGAATTTTATATCCATTGCCAAGTTTTTTTGTGTAATTAGTAGAAATTGCGTTTTTCACTTGAACCGAAAATAATTTTTAAAATCGCGAAAAAATGTTATTCCTCAGTGAATTTTTATGAAATAATCATTTTTCCATAGGTGCTTTAATGATCTTTAAATAATTATAAATACATTTTTTTCTAAAATTACTGGAAATGAGATAAAATCAATTTTTTTAATCAGAAATTTTTTTGAGTTTGTATTTTTTTAAATTATTGTTTTCGGTTATAAATTTTTAATTCGTAATTAAATTAAACTGTATTAAATAGATAATTTCATCCTCTTTAAATTATTATTAAAATATTCTTTAGTATGATTAGCTTAAAGTACCAAATTTATCGTTTTTCGTTATGAGTCGACTTCTTGAATTTACGAAAATAATTTTTGAAAGAGCGTAACTCTTTTATCCCTTATCAAATTTTTATGAAATTGATTTTATTGCATAGATAATTTAATACCCTTTAACTTACCACTAAAGATTTTTCCCTGGATTATTCTGAATTAGTAAAAATCAACAGTTTTCACAGTTAAGTCGGTTGTTTAAATCGCCCCAAGTTTAATTTTCAACGCGCATAACTTTTTATTCCTTCATCCGATTTTGATAAACCTTACTGTAAAATGTAGATTATTTCAAGACCTGTAACTTATTATAAAGAAATTTTATCGTAAAATTAATTGAAATTGGTGTTTTTAAGGTTTGAAATTATTCGCGCAATTTTTCAAAGCCAACTCGTTTTATTAATTATTTTTTATTTAACATGTTTCTGAGTCGAGCGATTGATTTTAATGAATAATTTTACTGCTTAAAGGTTGAAATAGGAGAGCATAACAGCCCATCCTATATATAAATTTTAAAATTACGTCTAAACATTGCCTACAGTTTTGTGTGATGTAGACAAGTCAATCAAAAGTGTTTTTTTTTTTACAAAACAAAAGGCGATCGGTAGGTGTAATATTGATGTATATGTAGGGTGGGTGGGTAGCCTCTATTCCACCTTCTAATTACATTTAGAAATATTCAATTCGTCAATTACGACGATTTATAGGATGTTGCCAATTTTTCAAATAAGTAAGTTCGTATTTAAAAGCCCGCAAATATTTTTCCTGCGGTCCGATTTTGATGAATATAATTTTATTGGGTAGATAATTTGAATATCTATAAATTATTATCAAGAAATTTTCTCGTAAAATTAATAGAAATGGTCGATTTTTACGTTTGAAATTATTAACACATTTTTCCAAGGCCACCTTGATATAATTTTTTTTCTTAATTTTCTCCTTTCTGGGGTGATTGTGTTCGATTTCAATGAATATTTTATTAGTTAGTGATTGGGATAAAGCCACCCACCCGTCATACACATGTTTTTTTTTTAATTTACCCTTAAATACTGCTTAAATTTTTGTTTACATTATAGTCAAAGAAATCGTTTTTATCTGCGAAATAAAAGACGATCAGTGATTGTGTTATCAGTGTATATGTAGGGTGGGTGGGTGGCCACTATCCCACCCTTCAATCCCTGAAACTACGCCAAGGATTTTAATAAATTAAACAAATTGGCTTCCACTGTTCGATTCGATGATTAAAGATAATTTATAAAATTATAAATTAAAATTGGTTATTTTTTAAACTTATTGAGTAGATTATTTCAATATCTGCAAAATATTATAAAGACTTTTTTTCGTAAAATTAATGAAAGTGGTTATTTTTTAAGTTTGAAATTATTTCCGCATTTTTCCAAGATCTTTTTGAATTATTTGTTTTTTTTTACATTTTTGTTGTTTTTGAGGCGATATTATATGATTTATTAAATATTTTACTGGTGGGAGATTAGGATAGAGACCACCCACCCATCCTAAATATTTAATTCTTATATTTTTATGGAAAAACTGCATTAAATTTTTTCCACATTATAGAGGTAATTAAATGATTTTTTCTCTGCAAAACAAAAGACGACCAGTAGTTGTAATATCAATGTTTATCTAGGGTGGGTGGGTGTAATCTAGACAACCTTTTAATTACATTTAAAAATATTAAATTAGTTAATTACGACGATTTTTATAGTATTGCCAATTTTTCAAATGTAAGTTCGTATTTAAAAGCCCGCAAATTTTTTTTCTGCGGTCCGATTTTGATGAACGCGATGTTTTTGTATAGATGATTTCAATATCTATCTAATATTATTAAGAATTTTTTTCGTAAAATTAATGGAAATGGTCGTTTTTTAGGTTTGAAATTATTAACGCATTTTTTCAAGGCCACCTTGATATAATTTGTTTTCTTTATTTTCTCGTTTCTGGGGTGATGGAGTTCGATTTTAATGAATATTTTATTGGTTGGTGATTGGGATAAAGCCACCCATCTATTACTCACATGTTTTTTTTGTTAATTTACCCCAAAAATGCTACTTACATTTTTGTTTTTACATACATAAGTCAATTGAAGATTTTTTCCCTGTGAAATAAAAGACGATCAGTGATCGTAATAACAGAGTATATGTAGGGTGGGTGGGTGGCCACTATTCCACCCTTCAATCCGTAAAACTGTCTCAAGGGTTTTAATAAATTAAATATATTGAATCGAACAGTGAAGATTTTGAATTCAAAAATTTTCAAAGGAATAAATTAAAATACGTATTTTTTATATTTTATTGAGTAGATCATTTCAATGTATATAAATTATTATAAAGAAATTTATTTGTAAAATTAATGGAAATGGTCGTATTTTGGATTTGAAATTATTAACGCATTTTGCAAGGCCATCTTGATTAATTTTGTTTCTATTATTTCCTTATGTCTGGGGTGATTACATTCGGTTTTAATGAATATTTTTATGGTTTTAGATTAGGGAAAAGGTCCTCACTTATCATACATATGTTTTTTTTGAGTTTACACCAAAATACTGCCTAAAATTGTGTCTACATTATAGTCGATTAAATGTTTGTTTTCCCTGCGAAATAAAAGACGATCTGTGGTTTTAATGACATTGTAGATGTAGGGTGGGTGGGTGGCCACTATCCTACCCTCCAATCCTTGAAAATACCCCAAGGATTTTAATAAATTAAACAAATTGGCTTCTACTGTTCAAATTTGACTGATAGTAATAAATAAAAAATAAAATTAGGTTTTTTTTTAATTTATTGAGTAGATCATTTCAATATCTATAAAATATTATAAAGAAATTTTTGCATAAAATTAATAGAAATGGTCGTTTTTTAGGTTTGAAGTTATTAACGCATTTTTCATGGCCATCTTGATTAAATTTTTTCCCTTCATTTTCGTGTTTCTGGGATGATTGTGTTCGATTTTAATGAATATTTTATTGATTGATGATTCGGATAAAGCCACCCACTCATCATACACATGTTTTTTTTGTTAATTTACCCTAAAATACTATCTAAAATTTTGTTTACATAATAGTCAATTGAATGTTTTTTTCCTGCGAAATAAAAGACGATCAGTGATCGTAATAACAATGTATATGTAGGGTGGGTGGGTGGCCACTATCACACCCTCGAATCCCTGAAACTACGCCAAGGATTTTAATAAATTAAATGAATTGACTTCCACTGTTCGATTTTCAATAATTCAAAAATTTACAAAGAAATAAATTAAAATTCGTATTTTATTGAGTAGATCATTTCAATATCTATAAATTATTATAAGGAAATTTATTTGTGAAATTAATGGAAATGGTCGTATTTTGGATTTGAAATTATTAACGCATTTTTCAAGGCCATCTTGATTAATTTTGTTTCTATTATTTCCTTATTTCTGGGGTGATTACATTCGGTTTTAATGAATATTTTTATGGTTTTAGATTAGGGAAAAGGTCCTCACTTATCATACATTTGTTTTTTTTTAATTTTACACCAATGTACTGCCTAAAATTGTGTCTACATTATAGTCAATTAAATGTTTGTTTTCCCTGCGAAATAAAAAAAAACGATCTGTGGTTTTAATAACATTGTAGATGTAGGGTGGGTGGGTGGCCACTATCCTACCCTCCAATCCTTGAAACTACCCCAAGGATTTTAATAAATTAAACAATTGGCTTCTACTGTTCGATTTTGACTGATATAAATAAATAAAAAATAAAATTAGTGTTTTTTTTTAAATTTATTGACTAGATCATTGCAATATCTATAAAAAATTATAAAGAAATTTTTGCATAAAATTAATGGAAATTGTCGTTTTTTAGGTTTGAAGTTATTAACGCATTTTTCATGGCCAACTTGATGTAATTTTTTTCCTTCATTTTCGTGTTTCTGGGGTGATTGCGGTCGATTTTAATGAATATTTTATTGATTGATGATTGGGATAAAGCCATCCACTCATCATACACATGTTTTTTTTTTTGTTAATTTACCCTAAAATACTATCTAAAATTTTGTTTACATAATAGTCAATTGAATGTTTTTTTCCTGCGAAATAAAAGACGATCAGTGATCGTAATAACAATGTATATGTAGGGTGGGTGGGTGGCCACTATCACACCCTCGAATCCCTGAAACTACGCCAAGGATTTTAATAAATTAAATGAATTGACTTCCACTGTTCGATTTTCAATAATTCAAAAATTTACAAAGGAATAAATTAAAATTCGTATTTTATTGAGTAGATCATTTCAATATCTATAAATTATTATAAGGAAATTTATTTGTAAAATTAATGGAAACGGTTGTATTTTGGATTTGAAATCATTAACGCATTTTGCAAGGCCATCTTGATTAATTGTTTTTTCTATTATTTTCTTATTTCTGGGGTTATTACGTTCGATTTTAATGAATAGTTTTATGGTTTTAGATTAGGGAAAAGGTCCTCCTTATCATACATATGTTTTTTTTTTGAGTTTACACCAAAATACTGCCTAAAATTGTGTCTACATTATAGTCGATTAAATGTTTGTTTTCCCAGTGAAATAAAACACGATCTGTGGTTTTAATGACAGTGTATATGTAGGGTGGGTGGGTGGCCACTATCCCACCCTCCAATCCTTGAAACTACCCCAAGGATTTTAATAAATTAAACAATTGGCTTCTACTGTTCGATTTTGACTGATTAAATAAATAAAAAATAAAATTAGTGTTTTTTTTTAAATTTATTGACTAGATCATTGCAATATCTATAAAATATTATAAAGAAATTTTTGCATAAAATTAATGGAAATTGTCGTTTTTTAGGTTTGAAGTTATTAACGCATTTTTCATGGCCAACTTGATGTAATTTGTTTCCTTCATTTTCGTGTTTCTGGGGTGATTGCGTTCGATTTTAATGAATATTTTATTGATTGATGATTGGGATAAAGCCATCCACTCATCATACACATGTTTTTTTTTGTTAATTTACCCTAAAATACTATCTAAAATTTTGTTTACATAATAGTCAATTGAATGTTTTTTTCCTGCGAAATAAAAGACGATCAGTGATCGTAATAACAATGTATATGTAGGGTGGGTGGGTGGCCACTATCCTACCCTCCAATCCCTGAAACTACATCAAGGATTTTAATAAATTAAATAAATTGGCTTCCACTGTTCGATTTTGAATGATTAAATATAATTCAATGTTTTTGTTTTAGGTTAGAAATTTTTAAGGTTATAACTAATGATTTTTCTTTTGTTTTTTTTTTGTTACAGAGGAGATGCACAAGTTCATAGCGGAACAGTTGAACACAAGTCGGGTTCCACTGTGCATAAATCCGCAGTCGGCGGCATTCAAGAGTTTCGCCAGGTAAGACGGCAGCCGACTATCTACGAGCAGCGCAGCGCCATTGCATAGGTGACAAAGCACTTTACATTTGGTGTACGTCGTAACAATCAAAAATACACTTCCATCGGGGATTCCGTCTCTCCGTCGGCCCTGACAATAATAATAAATATAACGAAACTTATATATAGGAGAAAAAAACGCAAAATTGTTACTTATTTTTTTATTTTTCAATTGTTTCATAACCTAGAAATTAAACGTCATTTAATCTAATTACCGAATTCGTTTGTTTCTTTTTAAGTGGCGTGTACACCAAGTGGACGAAGTGTTTTTTTGATTTTTACTTTTTTAATTAATTTATTATTGTTTTTTTTAATTGCTCTTAATTTTTATCCATTATTAAGTGTTTTTTTTTTTAATTTCACTACTAATATTTGAAAAATCGAAAGACCGCTTTTGTTATTAATTAAAAAAATTTAAAATCGACGCGATCAATTGATTTCCATGCTGGCGCGAGCGACTCTCTTCTTTTTCTCTCTTCCCTCAATATTTTCTCTCTATTACACACTTTAGTTTATTTTTTTTTGAAATAAATTAAATATAATTTTGTTGAATTAATTCCCTAGATTAGTGTATATGTGTGTGTGTAATATTAGTTTTTTCCTGTTTATTTCCTCATTCTGTAGCAAGTGTAGATGTTTTAGTTTTATTTTTTTGTTTCTACACGTTTTAATATAGATATTATCACAATTAGAGTATTACATTTTTTAAATTTACGTTTAACATATAGTTAAAATGATTTAATTGAAATGTTTTCGTGTTTTTCTAATTATTAACACATTTTATTATAAAATGCTTTAGTTTTAGATGTATTAAATTCTCACTTGAAGATTACTATATAGTAAATTGTATTCAAAATATTATTTAGAATATAAATATTCTATAATTATTATAGTTACGATTTAATAATCAATTGAATTACATAAATATTAAGATTTTTATTGCAATAAATCAATGGATTTAAAATACTGTAATATTCTATAAGTGTTTAGTAATCTTTTCTCACTTCTTTAGTATTATTTTTATTTATTATATATTAGTTATTGATTTTTTTTTCTTTTTCACCCTTTTTTTTAATTAGTATTATTGCATGGAGATCAGTGAACGATCTTGTGTACAGTCGGAACTCTCCTCTAACATTACTAACAAGTAGCAGGCACACCCTTTTCCTACTCCTCTCTTCCGCATTATTATTCATATCACTGTTGTTGAAATTATTGTTATTATTATCATCACCATCGACTAACCCGATTAGAAAAACGATTAACACTAAATAGACGGGCTCAAGTAAGATGATGGTTGTTATGCTTGTGCAGGAAAGAAAAGGTTTGCGCACCTTTCAAGAAGACTCTAGAAATTTTATTATCACCCGTCATCTTTCTATGTGCTGCGTGACACTGCGCTTTGTTTTTAGGTTAGTGTCCATCCACTTTATTTATTTATTTTATTATTAATTATTTAATTTTTTTAATACGATCAATTTATTTTCCACTGTGTTAACAGAAAATGATTTTATTGTTAATTCTTGAGGCTTCCACTTCGTTTTTACATGTCGAATATAAATGAAAACACTTTTGTTTATATAATAAACAAAGTTATAAATGTATGATTTGTTATATTTTGAAATTATTAGAATAGTCAATGTTTTTTTATGCACACAAACGTGGAAAATAAGTTGAATCGCCTTAATCATAATTTCACACGATCATTCCTTTCACAACGAACTAACTTATTGTAATTAACGTTCACGCGCGCAAATATCCACAACATAACCTCAATTTGTATTTGATTTTTTTTGTTTTTTAATTTTTTTAGTGACACAACCTCAAATTTAATCTGTAAACGTTAATTTATTAACGACAGCATTAAATATTTCAATATTTCTTAATAACATCATTTTTTTTTATCTTGATTAGAAATTAAAAACATTTGGTTTGTTTCACAGAAAATTTCTTATTTCTTCTCCCGATTTTTTAACAACATAACCTCAAATATCTTTTTTTCTATGTTTTACAGCAATCAAATATCATTTGTTTTAACTTTTAATAAATTTATTATCAACTTAACCTCGAATTTCATTTGTTTTGATGTTTATTAATCTCTATGAGTCAATTTTTCATTTAAACTAAAATTTTAAATTTCCGAATATCATCAACTCGAACTCTCTTATATTTTTTTTTTCGGAAACGGAACGAAGGATAGTAGCTGTAATAAAAATGAATATGTAGGGTGGGTGGGTGGCCTCTATCCCACCCTCCAATCAGTAAAACATACTCGAGTGTTTGACTAAGAAAATATTATAATAACGAGAGATTTGCATTTTATAAATTATGTAAACATGCCTTCTTTTAATAATTTTTTTTGCAAAATCGTCGTTTATGTTGTTGTAGTTGGAGGGTGGGATAGTGGCCACCCACCCACCCTACATATGCACCTGAACTTAAAACTAAAATTATGTTTTAAGTTTCCTAACATCATCAACACAAACCCTGTTTATATTTTTGAAAACGGAACGAGTAACAGTAGCTGAATTAAAAATTTATATGTAGGGTGGGTGGGTGGCCTCTATCCCACCATCTAATCAGTAAAACATACGCGAGAGTTTGACTAAGAAAATATTTATATAACAAGAGATTTGCACTTTATATATCATGTTAACATACCTTTCTTTAATAATTGTTTTTCTGCAAAATCGTCGCGTATGTTGTTGTGGTTAGAGGGTAGGATAGTGGCCACCCACCCACCCTACATATGCACCTAACCTTAAAACTAAAACTGTTTTCAGTTTCCTAACATCATCAACACAAAACTCTGCTGGCTGTTGTTTCTGGAAACGGAACGAGGAACAGTAGATGAAATAAAAATATATATGTAGGGTGGGTGGGTGGCCTCTATCCCACCCTCCAATCACTAAAACATACGCGAATGTTTGACTAATAAAATATTTATATAAGAAGAGATTTGCACTTTATAAATTATGTAAACATATCTTCTTTTCATAAAATTTTTTCTGCAAAATCGGCGATTTTGTTGTTGTGGTTGGATGGTAGGATAGTGGCCACCCACCCACCCTACATATACACCTGAACTTAAAACTAAAACTCTCTTTTAAGTTTCCTAATATCACCAACACAAACCGTGCTGTTGTTTTTGAAAACGGAACGATTAGCAGTAGATAAAATAAAAATGTATATGTAGAGTGGGTGGGTGGCCTCTATCCCACCCTCCAATCAGTAAAACATACGCGAGTGTTTGACTAAGAAAATATTATATATAATAAGAGATTTGCACTTTATAAATTATGTAAACATACCTTCTATTAATAAAAATTTTTCTGCATAATCGTCGTTTATGTTGTTGTAATTGTAGGGTAGGATAGTGGCCACCCACCCACCCTACATATGCACCTGAACTTAAAACTAAAACTATGTTTTAAGTTTTTTAACATCATCAACACAAATCCTGTTGTTGTTTTTGGAAACGGAACGAGGAACAGTAGATGGAGTAAAAATGTATATGTAGGGTGGGTGGGTGGCCTCTATCCCACAATCTAATCAGTAAAACATACGCGAGAGTTTTACTAATTAAATATTTAATATGCAAAGACTTAAATAATGTATAAAATTATGTAAATATACCATCCTTAATATAAATCTTATCTGTAAATTCGTTGTTATATTTGAAAGTTAGGATAGTGGCCACCCACCCACTCTACTTACATACTTGAATTTAAGTTAAAACTCTTCTTTAAGTTTTTTGAATAACTTCAACTCTAACAATTTTGTCGTTTTTGGAAAACCAATGAGGAATAGTAGCTAAAATGTATATGCAGGGTGGGTGGAGGTCTTTCTCCAAGAGGAAAGTTTAATCTGGAATTAAATTAAACATAATGTAACCTTAAATTTGTTAATTTTTTCGTTTTTACACTCTATTCATCAGTTTTTAATTCAATAAATAAGTAATTGTAGAGGCTTTTACTTCGTGATACATTTTATGATTCAAATAAAATAAAACGAATATTTTATTTTATTTGAGTTTTTAATTCGTTTTGTTGACGAGCAAAGTTTAAAACTAAACTGAATTTAACTTTAACTGCCATTTTGTTTATTTTTACTTTGTTTTTAATGTATTTACCTCAAGTTTTAAATAATATAACTTTACACATATTTTTTTAAAAGTTTTTTGGGTCAATGATTTTAATAACATAACCTCAAATATCACACGTATTTATTAATAATAATAATAATAACTTTATTTACGGTCAAAATCCTTTTTACAAAAATATAAAACACTATGGTAAAGATATGAGCTAATCAGCAATAGATATTTAATAAATAAAACTATATTAAAATGTTGCATCAATAAAATTTCATTTAAGAATAAAGAAAACCCTTTTACTTTTTTATACCACTTTAATCTTTAATTTAAAGTGGTATGTAAAAGTGTTTTCTTTATTCTTAATATTGAAATGTACCACCAAGTGAACTCCGTTAAGATCCAAAAATTTCATTTGTTTTCACATAAGATTTATTATTGAAGAAACCTCAAATTTCAATTGATTTTCTGTTTTTATTGTTGTTAATCTTTATGCGTGAAGTTTTTTAAAAAAATTTTGTGAGAAAAGTTGAAATAATGAATTAAACATAACCTCAAATTTAATTTTTTTTGTTTGTTTTAATCTCTAAATCTATATACGTCAAAATTTCAATAACGTAACCTCAAATTACGTTTTTATTTTTAAACTCTAAACTCAATTTCTATTGTATATTACTTTAAATATCAATTATTGTTTAATAATAGAAACTCAAATCTACATTTTTACTTAATTTATTGATTACATAACCTCTAATTTCATTGTAAAGTGAAGAATAAAGTTTAAACTAAATTAAATTTGACATAATTTCCAACACCTATACATAAATAGTGTTTATAATATATGAATAGTTTATTAAAACACGCGGGAATTTTATTGTTTGAAGGGTGGATTATAAATAAATTGTCGTAGAAATTGAAAAGACAGAAACAATCGATATTTGAGGTTATTTCTGTAGAAAAAATTATTCATCGTGTAAATAAATGTATTATTTTGTACAATCTTTAACAAGATCCTGGTTAATGTTTAACTGATTGGAGTGTGGTTAGAGGACACCCACCCACCCTACATAACACTTTATATTTATTTATTTACTTTAAACAATTTATATTTGCAGAAAATTTTAAATCACAACGTTGATGTACAAGAAATAAATGAATCATAAACAGTGTTACAGTTGAAATAAACCAAGTATATGTAGGGTGGGTGGGCGGCCTCTATCCCACCCTCCAACCAATAAAACTTCGACAAGGGTTTTGATTAAGAATAAAATAACGAATAAAACATTTATTTACATTATAATTTTATAATTGAATAATTTATAGTACAACTTGTATAAAAAAAAATGTGAAACCAACCAAGTGCCTTTCTATAAACAACCCTTAATATTAAAAATGTTTCACCACGTAATAAACGAGAATAAAATTCAACAACTTGTGCGTTTAATTTAATAATAATAGTTTATTTTCCAACAGATTACTTCAATTACAAGGAAAAATTATATAGTATAAATTAAATAATATTGCAAATTAAAAATAAACAATTGCCATTTGCCCACCCACTTTACTTATAATTATACATTTAAAATATTAATCACCTATTGGTTTTCAGAAAAATTATTTCTAAAAACTATTTTTGTTGGTGTGAGTAAATAAATCTTGCACAATATTTAACTCTTAATTTTTAAAATATATGTAGGATGGCTGGGTGACTTCTAACCTACCCTCTAATGAATAAAATACGCACCAGAGTTATTAAATTAATTATTAATTGTAGACAATATTGATGAATATTTTTACAAGTAAATAAGTGTCGTATTTTTTCCATATTTTTTCCCAAAACCCTCGCTAATGTTTTACTGGTTGGAGGGTAAATAGTGGCCACCCACCCACCCTACATATACAATGTTGCTTTAACTACTAATCGCTTATAAGTTTGCAGGAAAATAATAAATTATTTATGTTTATGTCAGTAGGTAGACTATACAGTGTTTGATTGTGAATTTTAAAAATATATGTAGGGTGGGTGGGCGGCCTCTATTCCACCCTCCAATCAATAAAATACGCGCCAGAGTTATTATTAAATTAACAATTAATTATAGACAAAACATCAATTAATAATTTTTCATGTAAATAAGTTTTATATTTTGTGCGTTTTCCCGTCAAACTCTTGCTAATGTTTTACTGATTGGAGGGTGAATAGAGGCCTCCCACCCACCCTACAAATATTTTTAAAATTAATAGTCAAACACTGTATAGTTTACCTGATAACACCAACAGAAATATTTTATTATTTTTCAAACTGCTGAAATTAACAAATAATTTTTATTTTCCTACAAACTTATAGGCGATCAGTGATTAAAGTATCAATGTATATGTAAAGTGGGTGGGTGGCCTCTATTCACCCACCAACCAGTAAAACATTAGCGAGGGTTTTGAAAAAAAAGCACAAAATACAATCCTAATTTAGATGAAATGAAAATTTATGCATCGATGTTAATCATAATTAATTTTAATTTAGTAACTCTGACAAGTATTTCATTGATTAAAGGGTGGGACAGAGACCACCCACCCACCCTACATATACATTAATATCCAAGCCACTGATTGCCTATCGTTTTGCAGGAAAACAAAACACTATTTTTGTTAGTGTCAACACAGAAAATCATAGAGTGTTTTATTGTAAATTTTTAGTGTTTTGTAAAAGAAAATTCCAAAACTCTAACTAATATTTTACTGATTAGAGGATGTGATAGTGAGCACCCACCCACCCTACATATACAATGTTCCTTCAACTACTGATCGCCTATAGGTTTGCAGACAAATAGTAAACTATTTATGTTAATGTCGGCATGTAAATCATACAGTGTTTGATTGTAAATTTCCAAATATATGTAGGGTGGGTGGTCTCTATCCACCCTCCAATTAGTAAAACATTAGCGAGGCATTTAAAAAGGAAACGCACAAAAAATATAACACTTATTTTCATGAAAGTTTTCGCATCGATATTGGCTACAATTAATCATTAAATTTATAACTAGGTGAGTTATAAAATTAATAATTAATTACAGACAATATCAGGTATAATTTTCCATGTAAATAAGTATTGTATTTTGTGTATTTATTTTCCAAAATCCTCGCTAATGTTTTACTGATTGGAGGGTGGATAGAGGCCACCCACCCACCCTACATATATTTGGAAATTTACAATTAAACACTGTATGATTTACATGCTGACATTAACGTAAATAGTTTTAAATTATCCTGCAAACTTATAGGCGATCAGTGATTAAAGTAACAATGTATATGTAGGGTGGGTGGGTGGCCTCTATCCCACCCTCCAACCAGTAAAACATTAGCGGGGGTTTTGAAAAAAAAAATGCACAAAATACAATCCTAATTTGCATGTAAATTTATGCATGGATTTTCTCTATAATTAATTTTAGTTTAATAATCTGGCACGTATTTTATTGATTGGAGGATGGGATAGTGGCCACCCACCCACCCTACATATACATTATTAATACATAAACCACTATTTGCCTATCGGTTTGCAGGAAAACTAAACACTATTTTTGTTTGTTTTAACGCATAAAATCATCAGTGTTTGATTATGAATTTTAAAAATATATGTAGGGTGGGTGGGTGGCCTCTATTCACGCTCCAATCAGTAAAACATTAGCGAGGGTTTTGAAAAAAGCGGACAAAATACAACACTTATTTAAATGAAAAATTATTCATCGATGTTGTCTACAATTAATTAATAATTTAATAATTCTTGCGCGTATTTTATTGATTGAAGAGTAGGTTATAGACAATCCACCCACCCTATATATATCTTTAAAATTTACAGTCAAAACTGTATAGTTTACATAAATAATTTTTGTATGTTTTATCTATTGAAACTAACAAAGAGTATTTTCGTTTTTCTGCAAACCGATAGACGATCATTGGCTTAGTGATCAATGTATATGTAGGGTGGGTGGGTGGCCACTAGCCCATCCTCCAATTAATAAAATACACGCACGAGTTATTAAATTAATAATTAATTACAGACAATTCCAATACATAATTTTTCATTTAAATAAGTGTTGTATTTTGTCCGCTTTTTTCAAAACCCTCGCTAATGTTTTACTGATTGGAGGGTGGGATAGTGGCCACCCACCCACCCTACATATACAATGATACTTTACCTACTGATCGCTTATAAGTTTGCAGGAAAATAATAAACTATTAGTGTTAGTGTTATTAAGTAAACTATACGGCGTTTTACTGTAAATTTAAAAAAATAAATGTAGGGTGGGTGGGTGGCTTCTGTCCACCCTTCAATTAGTAAAACATTAGCGAGGGTTTTGGGAAAAATAACACAAAAATACAACACTTATTGACATAAGAAATTATGTATCGATATTATCTGTAAATACATATTAATTAAATAACTCTGGCTCGTATTTAGTTGATTGGAGGGTGGAATAGAGGACACCCACCCACCCTACATATATTTTTAAAATTTCAAGTAGAACACTATGATTTTCTTGTTAACACTAACATAAATAGTTTTTAAGTTTCTTGCAAACTTATAGGCGATCAGTGGTTAAAGTATCAATGTATATGTAGGGTGGGTGGGTGGCCACTATCCCACCCTACAATTACTTAAACATTAAAAAGAGTTTTTGAATAAAATGCAAAATATACAACACTTATTTACATGAAAAATTATGCATCGATATTATCCGTAATTAAATATTAATTTAAAAACTCTGGCGCGTATTTTGTTGATTGAAGGGTAGGATAGTGGCCACCCACCCACCTCTATCCATCCTACAGTCAGTAGAACATTCGCGAGGGCTTTGGAAAAAGCGCACAAAGTGAAGTCCTAGTTTACATGAAAAAATGTGCATTAATTATCAATTTAATAACTGACGGGTATTTTATTGATTGGAGGGTGGGATAGTGAGCAACTAACCCACCCTACATATACAACAATACTTAAATCACTGATTGCCAATTGGTTTGCAGAAAAATTAAAAAAAACTATTTTTGTTGATTTCAGCAGGTAAAGTATACAGTGTTTTACTGTGAATTTTAAAAATATATGTAGGGTGGGTGGGTGGCCTCTATCTCACCCTCCAATCAATAAAATACGCGCCAAAGTTATTAAATTAATAATTAAAAATAAACAGCTTTTGTGAATATTTTTTTCGCGTAAATAAGTGTTGTAGTTTGTGATTTTATTTTTTCAAAACTCTCGATAAAGTTTTACTGATTGGAGGGTGGATAGAGGCCACCCACCCACCCTACATATATTTTGAAAACTTAAAATCAAACACTGTATGATTTTTCTGTTAACATTAAAATAAATAGTTTTTAAGTTTCTTGCAAACTTATAGGCGATCAGTGGTTTAAGTATAAATATATATGTAGGGTGGGTGGGTGGCCACTATCCCACCCTCCAATCACTAAAACATAAACAAGAGTTTTTGAATAAAATGCAAAATATATAATACTTATTTACATGAAAAATTATGCATCCATATTATCCTTAATTAAATATTAAATTAATAACTCTGGCGCGTATTTTATTGATTGGAG